>SNQJ01S0095590.1:6427-17029 GCA_010110895.2 Picea sitchensis
TTAGGGTCAGCTTTCAGGTGTGCTAACAGTAGTCACAGCTGAAACAGTGATGTGGAAACAATGGAGTCGCCACAGTGGAGTCGCCAGGTGCACAGTAGCAATCTTTAAGGGCTCTGATGTCTGATGCACCTTCAGAATCAGAGCTCAATGTCGTTCTGCCCAGGGAAAATCTTCAACTTCGTCCTCAGCAGCGACGCTAGAAATGTTGGCGACGGAAGTAACTCCTGGATTGCTAGCAGGAGCAGAGCCCGACGCCCATCAACTTTATGTCACAGTGGTTTTTTATGGGTGATCAAATGGAAAGAGACTCGGGGAGATGTCACTCTAACTCAGAGACTGGGTCCGACATGTATGAAATAAAGGAGGTCTTGATCCAACTTCAACCAGTGGGTTGATTAAAGGGTGAACAGGTGGAAGAATTGATAAGAAGAGTGAACAAACTACTTAAAGCAACGGGCTTTCGGCAATTTGTAGAAGAAAAAACCCGAACGTGAGATCCTCAGGTTCAGGGCTTCGAGGTACTGATAAAGGGACTTGACTGGATTCTCCAATTCCAAGTCAGTCAGCGTTAAGAAAATCACAAAGATTGATTAGAGACAATGCAACTGTCACAATGATCAAATTCTACATCATCCTATGACAGCTACAACTCGACTGGATTCTCCAATTTCGAGCTGCTCTAACACAGTTTAAACAAAGATATGAAAGAAACTGGCATCCATAAGGCAAGAAGTCTCAAGAGTTCATACATAACCAGAGATAACAGTGCTTCATTAAAACTTCACAACCGGGAGCTCTGCTCAACCATCGATCCTTTACAAAATGGCAAAAATGCCTTCATATAGCCAAAACAAAACAATAGCAGCGGAAACGAGAAGCTACATTAAAAACTTTGCGTCTGCATGTTTTCTGACAGTCTGCGCATGTAGACTGGACGATCGTGCGCCTATGACAGACACCATCTTAACTGCGCGTGGCTCCAGCAATGGGAGTAGCTGAGCCATTAAGTGCCGAGCTGGCATGTTTAGACTTTCTTCGGCGAATCGAAGACTCGGCGTGGCTTCCCTGAGGAGAAATGGTACAGGGAACCCTCCTGGGTAGACTTTCGGTCGGGACCTCCATACTCTGCAATAAATAAGCGAGGTGAGGTTTGAGCCACCCTCTCTTTTCTTCATTAATCCCCAACAGGTACTGGGATTTAGCCCACGTCGAATCGGTATCTAGAACATCACCGTGCCTTCCCTCTCTGATTTAGTTCGACGTTTTGGGGCCTGAGTGGCCAAATGACAAACATAAACGCCCCTTCCCCAGGCCTCCTTCTTGATGACTAGGCACCAAAACCATGGGCTCGATTTTGGGTGCCATCGGAAATTCGGGGTTAGGGGTTTCAAAATGCAAGAAACGAGGGGTGCCTGCTCCTCGAAACTCCGATACCTGATATGCCGATGGGCTTCCATATGTCCCGGCTGGATCGGACGGTCCAGATTTGTTTGGAACCACGACACTTCCTGCTTGCTAAACCCTGGGCAACTTAACGGTCCCAAAAACCCGATGGCCATCGATCCGCTTCTATGGATGGATCTCGGCCGCTGACAGAAAAACTTTGCCTGCTCGCTTGACTCGCTACTGGAAAAACAGGGATCTCCCGTGCTGCGCTTGGGCATTTCCCACGCAACCTACAGGTCTGGGTGCTCTCGAGCCCAGGATAAGATTTATCGCTAACACTTCTAACAGGTTGAACATTGACTATTCATCTAGGTACACTTCTGAGAACTTATGACTAAAATGTTTGAATGTTGCGACAATGATCCTGGAAAATACCATGGGCGCATTCTTTAGCCTGAAGGGCAACACCGCGTAAGAAAACGAGCCCCATTCCATCACAATCGTTGCCTTGGTTCGATTTCTTCGGCAATTTGGACTTGATGGTATCCTGAGAAGTCATTTGTGAATGAGTAGGCCTCACATCTACCCACATTTTCAGTTCTTCATTAGTAAAAGGTGTAGGGAATTGATTGTGGACATAGGCCACATTTAGGCTATGCAAGTCTACACAAACCCTTATGTCTCCTATATTCTTTGGTTACACCAGTGTTGGACTAATCCAACCTAACTCTTCTACAGGAACAACCGACATCTAACATCTGATCCAACTCCTTGTGCACCTTCTCCTTATACTTGGGGTTGAGGCGATATGGTATCCTTTTGACAAGTTTAACATTTGGCTTTAACTGAATTTTCATGGCCCCAAGCGATCTTGAGGTTCACTTCACATCCTAGAATTTTCGAGGAAAAAAATATTCATATTCCTTTAACAAGTCTACCACTTGGGTTATTGTTTCCTTGTCCTAATAATCCCCGATGATGGCCATATTTGGTGCTTCTTCTGTGCCAATATTATGTTTCTTTTTTTTAATCAGGCAACCATAATCTAATGGAACACTATCTAAAGCCCTCCCTTCAACCACACACTCGCCCTTAGTTTCCTTGATCTGTATGCCCATGGGGTCATCTTCATCGATGTTGTCGCTTTCAATTTTCCAAAAGTGTACCGCCTTTTTCATTTTTTCCATTGGCCTGTGATAGGCGTAGACTACCTTCAACGTGGCATTATTCGACTGACGATGAAAGATGAAATACTTAATTTGTAGGAGGGCCTCCTTCTACACTGGGTTTTTTGCTATGAAACTGAATGTCGCACAAAACTACATACTAACACTTCCCCAATCTCCTATTTTCCTTCTTATTTCCTCATGGATGTACCAACTTCTAGAGACCATGCCCATTGCATGGACAAACAGATGGACCCATTGTGTGCATGGGATTTACTTGGTTGTCCAACGCCTCTCACAAAAGCAAATATGCTATTGGGGATCTTCAATACTTTTATATCTATTTGCCAATTCAAAGTTATATATGGGTTGGAATATGACCTTTATAAACTCGACCACCTATGCCCATTCTTGTATGTTCTTGTAGTATGTTTCCCACTAGCGCACATGTGTTCCTTAGACAATTGCATCCCTAGCTTGTATCCTTCGATCTTTTAGGACCGCTTCCTCCATCTATGCTAAGAATGTGTCAATTGGACCAATTGTCACCATTTGGAATAAGAGTACCATCCAGATTCCGGCTCGGCTACCCTTACTGGTATGAGGGTTGGGTGAATGGTTGATGGAATGAGGGAATGCAACATGTGTATATATGAGCTATGCTAGATGCGGAAAATAAATCTTATCTATTTTATCCTATCTAGGAGCAGAGACTCTAATGAATGAACGAATATAAATGTATCCAACCCCTACTCAGATAATTGTTATAGTGACATAGATTTTTAACATATACATAAATAAATAGATGCAAAGAGTAATTCTATCACATTAACTCATTCATGCCCATTTATTCATTATCTCAGAACATTAATGAAAGAGAAGAAAAAATATTGGAAAAAGACACACATTCATGCAAGAGAAGTCTATAAATGAACAATGTAATCTTACAACATTTCACAATAACTCAACATTCATTGGAAGTAGTTCACAACCAACAATTATCTGAAAAATTGTTTTTCTCTCCGTCAAAATGGCCCTGAGGGCTTGTTGCTATTACTTTCAGAAAAATAGTTCTCCAAAAATTATTGAATTGAAGCACCCCTTCTAAATGGGTACTATTTGTGATCTAGGTGGATATCGATGACCACCCACCTTTTTCAACTGGCTTAAAACAATTTTCTGGCAATTTTGGTAATTTACTGTTTTTAGCATTTTTTTGGGTCCCGAACTTCCGAAGTTGTTTTGAGGCCCTAAATGACGTTTTTTGGGAATCTACCGGTTGACATATATGTTTTCTTTATTTGTTGTCAGCAATTGTATTCCTCAGATATATCTTTCTAACGATGTGTCATGTTCGTCAAGCAAATATCGTATGCAAAAGTTACAACCACGGGAAGTTGATGTACTGACTTACCCAAACGGGTCCCACATGACTTTTGGTGCTTCATCTCCTAGGGTTAGGTTTTTGGATGTCTAGGGTTTTCGACATTCATGTTTATTGTAAAAAGGCTTTCAGAGCCTCATTGTGATCATCTTCTTGCGAATGCGAGTAGCGGACACATCTCTTCTCAGAGATAAGCTGCCACCATTCTAGTGAATCTTTCACTCTGTATTTTTACAGTCTTTGTACATTTTCGCTCATTGATTCAGAATCGTGTATTACTGTATCTTTGTGTTTATGGTTTCATCTCTGATACATTTTTGTTATATTATTAGATATCCACGATATCTCTGTGCATTTCTTTATTATATCTTCGCTCTCATTTCGTGCCGAAAATAATCCGAATTAGTGGTATCAGAGCAGGCTACTCTTGATCGTTTTTTCAGTGCATGTCCCCGACAAGGTCTGAGTATAGCAAGTTGGGTCTCGAGCTTATCTCTCTTGAAGACAATTGCTCTCGCACGCCCAAGAAACCCTCCATGGTGGAATAAAATAAAAATTATGAAGCAAACGATTCTATGAATCTGTTGCTTGAGCAAGCTCTCACGTGACAAAGGGACGAAATGATGGAGAATTTTTCCCACATCCTTCAATGCCTGCCGATAGCAATAGGCGCATCTTCATCAAACAACCACTTTGGAAGCACCTCTCCTATCAAGGTACATGTTAATTTTGATATTCTTGTATTTGAAGGTCGGATAGATGTAGATGCCCTAGACAAATGGTTAAATATGTTAGAAGGTTATTTCTCTGTTCATAATTTTTTCGACAGGGAAAAGATCAGCTTCGCACTCCTTAAATCTCTCCCCCATGTCAAACATTGGTGGGAAACTTACTGGGAGCAAAGTTCCACATAGGAGTTTGGAATATATGGGGCCGAGCCCACTTGGGATTTTTTTGTGGATGCGGTAAAGGAACAATATTACCCTGTTGGCAATTATGAGGACCAGTACATGAGATGGACCATACTGCGGCAAGAGAGGGGCCAAGAAGTTATGGAGTTCACTAATATCTTCCACACCTTGCACACCAAGCTAGGTATCAAAGACTTTGAACGACATTTGGTTCTGAAATACCGTGAGGCTCTACAGAGATACATCCAAACTGAAAAGGATTTTTTGGACATATCATCACTCGATGTTGATTATCGATATGCTATTAAAATCAAGCAGAAATTTAAGCACCAGAACAAACGAGAGTTTGGGTCTACAAATCTGCAACAACCAAAGTATGATAAAGACGGACTTAACAAACAGTCTCCCGAAACCAGTCCAAGCCACAGGAAAAGAAGGGCCACGGGAAGACAAAGAAAGACACTGGAAAATGGTGCGATTTCCACAAAAGCCCCTGGCACAACACCGATGAATGTCGTTCAAAACAGTCATTGGTGGTCGAGATCAAAGACAAGGAGCCGGACCCTGATTCATAATCTAACTTTGAAAATACTGGTAAAAAACAAATCACTGACGCAGACCCCACTGTTATTGTCGTGACCGCAACAATTCAACCAGAAGAACCATTAGATCTTGAAGAGGGGGAGTGCCTTTTTCATTCACAAATGTGGGTGAAGGGGACCCCATTGCATTTTATTATCGATAGCGGAAGCCAGAAGAGCCTCATCTCAGCAGAGGTCGTTAAACAATTGGGATTGTCGACAACACCACACCCGCAACCATACAACATCGGGTGGCTTCGCCAGGGACGAGTTCTCCGTGTCAGCCAACAATGTCGATTGTCATACAAAATCCAACCCTTCAAGGATGAGGTATTATGTGATGTTTCCCCACTGGATGTCTGTGATGTTCTCTTGGGCCAGCCATATATGTGGAAATGCCATGCTGTTTATGAGTCTCGACCCCGTAGTGTCATTGTTTCTCTGGGGGGTCAACTCTACAGAATGCCAGAGGTAGTTCCAACTACTGTCCCACCTAAACAGTGCCGCAAGGTAGTATCTCGTACTGCAAAATTCAACTTCTTCACAATCTGTTCAAAAGGTGAACAGAAGGACATTGCAACCACTACAACCTCGCCCCAAGCACCTTCTATCCAACCGAACCAGGTCCATAAGGTTGCAGCAAAGCGCAAAGATTCCTTCTGCACACAGTCCTCTCATGTAGCTCGACTTGTTGAACAAACTTAGCCCCTCCAACAACAAGGTCGTCACATCCTTCCACAAACCGAGCAACGCAACTTCTCCAACAAGGCAAGCATCTCTTCAAGATGCAGATTCAATAAATGCTTTTCCCTCTCCCCCGATAACTCAACGCAATGGATACCATTAATTCCTAAGGAGGAAGGATTGATCTAGGTGGATATCGGTGGCCACCCACCTTTTCCAACTGGTTCAAAACAATTTTCTGGCAATTTTGGTAATTTACTATTTTTAGCAATTTTTTAGGTCCTGAACTTTCGAAGCTGTTTTGAGGCCCTAAATGACGTTTTTTGGGCATCTACAGACTGGAAATGATCTCCATGATATTTTTTGTCAACAGTTGTAGTCCTCGGATAGATCTTTCTAATGATGTATCATGTGCGTCAAACGAAGTTACGACCGAGAAGTTGATTTACTGACTTACCCAAACGGGGCCCACATGACTTTTGGCACTTCATCTCCTCGGGTTGGGTTTTTGGATGTCTAGGGTTTTTGACATTCCTGTTTATTGTAAAAAGGCCTTCAAAGCCTCATTGTGATCATCTTCTTGTGAATGCGAGTAGCGGACACATCTCTTCTCAGAGATAAGCTGCCACCATTCTAGCGAGTCTTTCACTCTGTAATTTTACAGTCTTTGTACATTTTCGCNGTTTATGGTTGCATCTATGATACATTTTTGTTATATTATTTGATATCCGCGATATCTCTGTGAATTTATTTATTATATCTCCACTCTCATTTCGTGCCGAAAATAATCTGAGTCACTTTGGTTTATATCGTTGAGTTTGATAATTGTTTCTTGGGACTTCTTGAACTCTCAAGGGACAATTACAAACTCTTGATCTTCCCTATTCTGTTTGTTTCCAATTTACAAAAATAAAACATGAAATTTACAATTCCGAATTTATCTTAAGATGCCCCTTTATCCTTGTCTCTGATATAAGTTGCCCATACTTCATGATAATATACAATAGATATAATTATACAATACAACAAGGACTCTAAAGCAACTTCACGGGCTCCTAAATTTTGAGAAAGAGTCTTCATGTCTCTTTTCAGGTTGGCCAAGAAAGCTTGAATCTTACTTTGAGCTCTTGCTAGATTTACTATATGTTCATCATCAAGGCATTGGTTACCATATGTGGGGTTTCAGCAACCATTTCCCTAGCGTGCATATTTTCCTCCAATTTTGTTTGTACTTTTTGATCTAGTTAGGTTGGCCTAGCTCACCAATTCAGGGCAGATGACATTTGATCTATAGAATAATGGATGCCTTGTGGAGCCTTGAACATATACCAATATAATTGTTTAAATCCTTTTCAAGTTTTTCTTATGCTTGCTAGTAGTTAGCAAGGGAAACAAAGTTCAATTCAATTTCTCAATTAGTCATTCTTGGTAAGAGTTCAGGGGCATTCAAATTGTCCTCTGCCCATTGTTTCATCTCATCTAAATCTACTAGTATCCCAATAAACTCCATGTTTTTGGTCTAAGTTTTGTTCAATTGTGTTAGGACTTGAGTGGCCTTCTTCTGGAGTTCTTGTATTCCAACATAAATTTCTTTGGCCAAGTTCTGAAGCTCTTTCCTCACTCATTCGACGCTTATTCAGAACCCTTGAACATTGTTTCTGTCACCTTTATCGAATTGTACTTCTCCTTCTAGGGTACTTATTCTTTCTTTATAATATTTGATTTCTTACATCATGTTCTTCATATTTTTCTCAAATGCTTGAGTGAAAGCCATGCCCGTTGAAGCGATAGAAAAGGGGCCATCTATGATATTTTTTACTACATCGTTCTCCATGGTTACTAAAAGCAGGTCCACTCCAGAGACAAGAAACCTTCTAATGCTCTGCTAGATGATTTTACCTGACACTTTGTTGAATATGAAAGAGTTCAGATTGTCCACATTACAGGATTTGGATGGTGTGAATACCCCTAGCCCCAATTATCTCAATGGAAAATTCCCTCCAGTAAGGGGTATCTCCGAGGATGACCCTGACATATCAGTGTCCATTGGATTTGGTCCTTGTGCTTCTTCTTGTTTGTTTTTATTCTCTTCTTCTCTCCTTTGCATCTCTCTTCTATTCTCTTTTATGCTTCTTGTTCTCCTGCAACTTCTAATTCTTTCCTTCTTTGCTCTACTTCCACTATTGTTTCTTTGTCTTCCTTCTTTTTTTGTTCCTCTTTTTCTCAGCTACTACTTTTTCCTTCCTTTTATGTTTAGCTTCAATATTTGATTCATTTTCTTCTTCTAGTCTCTTCTTTCTTTCTTCCTCTGCAACCCTAGATTTTTTCTCATCTTCTATCCTGCCTTTGTGTTGGGAGTTGCCTCTCCTTCTGAAAATTGCTTCATCATAAGTATTTTCCCTTCGAAGGATTTCTTCTTCCTCCCTGGATTTGCAGTTGTGGAAGTGTGTGCTGATGATTCTCAAAGGGTCATGCCTATGGAATATTTCCTCATTGAATTCGAAAGAGGCTAAGGTTCCAAATTCTACTTGGGAATCCTTAACATATTTGAAGGACTAGGCACCAACCCATAGCAGGGGGAGGCTAGATCATCTTTTTGTCTTAGTTTAATGTTGTACCAACCCCATATACTAGAGTTTGATAGGTTATTTCATGTAATACTAGTCTATCATGAATGGATTTGGGAAGTAGGTGAGGATTTTCGGTGGCCCCATAGACTCTGATGTATGTACCATGTTCCATGAGGTACAAATCCCCTACCTTTCCCACTATGGCTTCAGCTTTGTCAGACATTCAAGGTCCAAGAGTGCAGAGTAATATTTAGAACAAATGGATCAAAAAATTATCATAAATCTACTGGTAATTGGAGAGATACTTGTGTTCCCAGACAATTTTACAATAGATGTGGATGGGAAACTCGCCCAACCCATTTTTAAATATGCGTGGATCATGCACATCACATCCAACATATAAGAGGCCATATGAAACCTGGAATACTTCCTTAGGGACATATGTTTTGTAGCTGATATGGCTTGTGCTAGCGTAGAAAATAAAATGCTATCCTAGTTAAATGTGGATCCATAAGTGGTGATAGTGAATTAGAGGCACCCATGACACCCTAAATATTTGAGTGTGAGGCTCTCCATATAATTTGCATCACATGGAGGCCTGAGTAAATTAGCCGGGTAGTTGTTTGATGCCCTAGTCTTGAACTTTTTACCTTGCACCCAATTTTTTTTATAAGATCCGTGGGGCTTGTGAGGGAATCCTTTCACCAATTCCTCATCTAATGACATCTCTCCCTCTATCAATTGATGGCATGAGGTTAGCATTGATGGTTGGAAGGAAGCAATATGCCTTACTTGTGCGTTGATTATCAGACTTTTATCTACATGTGCATGCATGATGATCTAGGATATGGCCTTAGCACAAGGGAATATTATCTCATGAGCTCTTATTATGTGTAACCTAGACTGTATAATGGCTTGGTATACAACGAGGTCTAGATATTTCTATGGAAGTTGGGGGAAAGTTTGGTTAATGAATATGTGATAAATCTCTCCCCACTAGAACAATGTATCCTTGCCAATGATGTACTGTGTGTCATTGTACATAGTCCATGTGGTATCAATATAAACTTCTCCCTCTTCTTTGCTCGATGAGACCTCAAAAATGGGGTCCTTGTGAGGTTTCTCATCTTTCCTCTTATAACTAGACATGATTGGACATGTGAAAAACACATTTTATCACAACAAACAAAACTATTGATTAGCACATATAAACCAAGAAAGAAAAAAGAAAATAAGTGATAACTTTTAAAGTAAGGTCCTTATCTTTAGATCTATGGGATGAAAGTCATAGTGATTTAATCATTGAGGGGGAAAGATTTCACCACTTCAACATAAAAGCATCAATTATTATCCCGGAGAACAAGGCCAAAACTTGTGTAGTTATTATGTGTGGTGATGCCCTATTCATAAACTCTAGCAAACATTAATCGTGAGTAAACAACGAGGTAATGACCATCTAAAGGTTGGGGTGGTCGATGGCGAGGAATGGTCGAGCAAAGACAAGTTTCCTAAAATATTCCCTATGTATTGGCTTCGAGAGAAATGAATAGACAAATAGTGTAATCCTCCCACGCGCTAAATGGAGAAATGGGTGCAAGGGGGAGGAATTGTCTGGAAAAATGGATAGTGGAGATATAATGATAAAGTATAGGGTAATATCCCATGAATGGTTTGGGAAGGAAGGAAAAAGGAGGAGTGAAAAAGAGTTTCAAAAACTCGTATGTGGCCCTAATGGAGAGGCGATGGGTGCTACAGGATGGCTATGCACATAGTATCATTTCTAAACCATGCCCATCTTTTAACAGGTGATTTACAATTTATTTAAACCAAAATAAGATTTAGCACGATCATGAATAGATTTTGGGTGCACATGTTGAATAGTGGGTCCAACCGGGTGCATTTATGAATAGTGGGTCCAAC
>SNQJ01S0095591.1:6085-25109 GCA_010110895.2 Picea sitchensis
AAAATGGCCCCGGAAGTTAAAACCTGCTAAAAATAGTAAATTGCCAAAATTGCCAGAAAACTGTTTTGAGCCAATTGGAAAAGGTGGGTGGCCACCGATATCCACCTGGATCAATAACGAAGTGATTTAAAAAAATGCATATAACCAAAGAGTTGATTTTTCAATTTTTCAATGACCCTAGAACCAACCAACTTCCTCGTCTGAGAGAGAGGTGTCTTTACAAGGAATAGAGCATGATCCATCCATGTACACACCATTGGATGGAGTTGTGGTATCTACCTATAAGAATAGGGAGGTTCCCTTGTATTTTCTATGGAAATTATCAACCAAGTTCATTCTAGATCTCAATCTCAAATATTTTGACATTCATAAATTCTAGGGGGGTCTTAGAAAAACAGGACAGTGGAGCAATAAAATAAAAAAAATGTGGAAACAAAACACAGAAGATACACAATACAATAGAGACATAGATTTACATTGTTCACCCAGTGTAGGCTACATCCACCAGAGAAATTGCCAGGTCCTTCCTTTATTATTATCCAACAAATGAAGTCATACAACCTACAACAAACCCGTTGTAACTTCTTCTTCTTTATCTCACAGTCTCCTATCTTAGAATATGATATTCTCCATAATGCATAGCTGCAATACATTTCCCTTATAATAGAGGGTTGCCTTCTAGGCAAAAAAACCCTAACATAATTTCTACCATCAGATCTACGACCTTATAGTGAACAATTTAGATTTACAATGAAATTGCAATATACATTTGCAAGACAATTTTTCCTTTGGGGGCTTCGCCCCCAAACCCCCACCAGGGATTTGCTTTCCCCCGTACCCCCAGCTAGGGGGATAGCCCCCCCAAGACCCCACAGAGGGGGTAACCCCCCTTTGCACTCCCCTGCATGGAAGAGTGTACATTCTTCTGGGGTTTAAGGTCTTCATGGGGTATAAACAGGGCTGAAAAACAAAATACCTCTAAATCATGAAGATAATCAGGCTCCACAACCAACAGGGGGTTGGTATTATGTCCTCTTAGGATGAAGAAACTACTAAGTGTAACCCATTGAAATGATCACCTGCTCCTAGGAATATTCCAAAATCCCCCACAAAACACCTCATATTTCACTTAGGATTTGGGCCACTAGTATTGTGATATCATCCTTGACACATAGTGTAGTTCAACAAAGTGCATTTGTGGTAACTTCCCAGTAAGAATCATTAGTTGGTGATGTTGAACCACCATGTATAAGGAATTTGGTCCACTCTCATTATATAAGATGCATTGCACCTCATCAATCTTTCCATTATACTTCTAGCGTAGTTGTTCCACATCAATGCTCTCATTTGAAACATTCTTGTCATGGCCCCACAAAGGATCTTGTTCAAGATAATTTCTTGGGAAAGTTTAATGTAACATATTTTGTATACTTTCATTCTTATGTATTTAATTTTGCATTCGAAAAATATTTGGTAAAAATAAATTTAAAGTATCGTAATTATCTTTTATTTTTTTGGCATCTACATATAATATGAGATGACACACCTCCATGCATGTGGTAGTGAAACTCTTGTCCATGACTTTATGTAGCATATTCCATTGGTGCTCCTCACACCCAAGAATTTATACGATTTTAAGCATTTTTCCTTAGTGTGTTGAATTAATGTTTCAGGTGAGACCATAAAGTTTTTGAAACTCTTTATTATCATTATCATTTCGTCATCTTTTTTGTTGTAACATGAATTTTTAATCTTAAATTTTATTTCTCTTTGATACTTAATTATGATATTACATCGCTGCAAATCAATGGTATGCTTTATATGGCATGAATCCTTTTCCCTTGTTTGTGCCTAGAAACGATTGAGAGGCTTATGGTTTTGTGAATATAGGTATATTTCTCAAGAAAATAGATCCATAATGATTCACTTCTTGATCACATGTATTCATCTTAAAACCATTAAGTAATTGATAAATTATCCTTACAATATCTCGAAGGGGGCTTGTAAAGGGTTTTCGTTGATGTGGAACTTAGAACTTGTGCTTGTTTTCATTTAGGTTAAGATGAATCATTCTATCTACATAGTGGAAACATACACACACCAATGGAATTCTAAAGTTAGGAAAATTAACATCAAGTCATGACCAATGAAATATCCAAAAGAGACCAAAATATATATTATATATTGGTTTATCATGTGATTGTGATCGATACACATACATACACAAATATATATATGTGTTATATGACATAAATTTATTCATGCCCCACAATCTAGAGTACGAAAACAACCATGTCTACTCTTACGTGTGCAATGAAAACTAAATGGAGACTAAAATAGAGAGCGAGAGTACACAATGTTCAACAAACCTTTAATGTAGGTAAGTTCACTTTAAATAATTTCCAATGTCATAGCAAGGAGGACTAAACCATATTGTCCAAAGCTATTTCTTCCAAACAATTTGGGCTCTTGAATAGGGGACGAATTTCAGTGTATCAAAAAACAAAAAGAACTCCTAGCATTCTTATTGAAGTTAAGTCTCTTTAAATATTATGATAAAGTATCTTGGTTATACATCAGGGTAATATTAGCCCATGTGGGTTAGATTCTTCCCATGGTCAATTGGACAGAGAAATTATTGAGCTAAACATCCTTTTCAGTACTAGTTGATGGATCTTTCATACCCTTCTTCAAGCTCACTAGAGGGATTAGAGATGGTTTCCCCCTATATCTTATTATATTTTTATTTATGAGAAGGAATTAGTAGGTTGTTGAATTTCCGAAGACAAAATGGATGATCGAAAGCAATAAAAATCATGTCAAAATTTAAGGCATTTCATTTCTAGAGGCATCTATTTTGATGTCAAAGGATTTTAGAATGTAAGTACATCAAAGACATGAACAATAAAAGGTATACACTTTATCTTTTTGAATACCCTCTACTACCTCTATTCTCAACTAAAATAGACTCAATTGTAATTCAATCCACTAAGAGGGTGTACAATGTGGAAAATCTATGAAAAATAGTTTCTTAGATAATTCACCATTTCTTTGAAACTTCATAGTTTATGAATGTTCCTTGGTGGTGGGTATTTCACCTATTCATTCACATTGCATGGAAATTCTCTTATTTAGTGTAATCCTACTCCATTTGACTAACCCAATCACCATAAATTTTGGAAAAACTTTATGGTAAAATATTAAACTAATCATCGACCATAAACATGATGAGAGTATTGAAAAAAAGATAAGCTCTATGCTACATACATAGTTTTAAAATAATTCATTGAATAACAACATGGGATTGTGAAAAGTGAAAAAAGATATCATATAGAGTAGCATTTACCATGATAACATGAAATTTCACTTCATAGAGAACCATGAATCAAACAATAATATTTCTCTTGCCTAGGCCATCTCACTACCAAACTCGAGTTTGACCACTTGTTTTTCGGCAGTGGGAAACCCCAAAATTGTTCAAGGTCTCCTTACTTAATCTTTGGGCATGGGTAGGCTTGCCAATTTGGGTTTTTCAGTTATCTCAAAAATGCTAAGTGGTGACCAAGACCTCTCCTTATTTTTCAATATTGTTGCCTTTTCACTAAGCACTCTCTTGTGGTTTCCTTGCCTCCACCTCATTGTTCACCTCTATCTTCCTCTTCTCATTCTGCACGATGTTTTGCTTATTTTTCCTTCGACATGGTGTTTCTCATGTGTCTTGTTTCCCTGTTGTGTTTTTACATCATATTTTTTTTTCTTCTTGAGTAAGAATTGAATGAATATCAATGTGTCATGGAGGAAACTTAGACCTTCCCTACTTTAATGAACACAAAGTAGAATTTATAAATTTATTGTTTTGCAAATATCCAAGTTATTTATGAGAAATAAATTACAATGTTATTGTATTTCTATAGCATAACTATCTCCAGCTAGGGTGCATAGATTTCCCCATACCCCAGTATCACGTGTAAATTTAAATATGCTTTTACTATGAAATTTGTGGTCTTGTTTTGGTTCATTTTCATGTTTCTATACTAATATAACATATTATAAATCTATTTTAAATCCCAATGATTATAATTTAGTTCATCATGTCCACCTTTACCTATACATCCCACACCCACGCATTTCATCCCACATCACTGATCCAAAAAGGATCCAGAGAATACTAGGGACAACTCAGAATTCTTAGAAGCAACTCAGGAAGCTAAGAATGGCCTTAGCAAACAGAGAAAGGAAAAAAATTCAAATTCCTCAAAACTTAGTGAAATTATCATCATCACGAAGAGTGTGTTCTAATATTTCCAACGACATAAACAACTCGTCAAATGAAGTTACATATCAAAATATATTCACGGTCAAATTTTTTGTCCACCTAGCCTAGTTAGCAGGCATGAGTCAACATCCATACTGTTGATGTTAGCATCAGTATAGATGATGTCATCATCTGTATAGTATAGATTGCACACACAGAGGCCGACACGTGTCATGCTGACATTTGCATGGTGACATGGCAACACCAGAGGCTCTCACATGTCACTCATTTTCAACATTTTTTGGTCAACATGTGGAGCAATGAGGAAGTGCCATGTGGAAGTCCATACAACCACGTGGAAGACAGTACGGGATGTGGCAGGTGATATGGAAGGGTGATTGTTCAAGTGGATGGCATGGGACAATGGTTGGCTTCCACATGGTAGTGGGAAAATGCCTAATGAGCACCCGAAACGGAATTTTCAAAAATAAAAAAATTCCCACCAAATATGGTGGAGGTCCCGCCAAATATGGTGGCCAAAATTCCCATTCCGACAAATCTAAACAACAAATCCAAACTTGGCGGCGGTTTCAAACCACATATATATTGTTATAACTATAATCCCAAAAGAGGAGGCATGTGGGCTTGACCCCGAGACCTCCCCCTATCCAAACGCCTTACAAAGTATCCGCCAATCATTGGGATAACAGACTCTATTGATTAGTCCACCCAACATTTAATTTAAATGCTGAGTTTTCCCATGGACAGAGGAGGGCGCTTGACGGTACGACCAAACACATTTTTCGAGACAAAGTACAATGAATTAATTGCAGGTTGTAGACACAAAAAATCGAGACGATATTTCTCATGGGCTAGGAGTGCCAGAGTCAGATTGAGTCATGGAGATAGTTCTTTTTGGGTAATTCGATGCCACAAATTCAATGGTGTTGTATTGTTTCTTATCTAAGAAAATCCTCTACAGCTTAATTCCATAATGAGGTATACTTATGTATTTTTCGAAATTCTTTTGCTAAGTTAATAAAAGGGCCTACCCATTTGAGTGCAGGACCCAGAGACGTAGTCCACCAGGGATGAAATATGTTATCAAGTTTTTGTGTTCATATTTGATGCTTATGTCTCTTCATTATTAAGCTTTTCATTCTTTATGGTGCACTTTAATTTATGCTCATTTAATAAAATTATTTATAAGTCACTGCGATGAAAAGATCTCAGATCATGTCGGTATCAGAGTAGTCATCTTTAACTTGAATTGTTGAGTGTGAATGCTTATTAGGGCCAAGCATAAGTAGGGTGAAGGAACTCTTAATACTTTCAATCGTGAATTTGGTCGTGCATCTCGAAGGAATAAAATGGTAGAAGAGGACAAGCGTGATGAACAGGAGAAAAACTTCCATATGGTATTTTATCCCATGTTAGAAATGGTCGAGCAAATGTTTGGAGACTACGAGAAGAGGATGAAAAAGAAAGGGAAGAAAAATGAAGCACAAGCTGATGATAATTCTTCAATCAATCAATTGGCTGGAGGAGACCCTCCCGAGCCTCCATCTTCACCCTCAAGTTCTAGCTCTTCTTCCTCTGATCATTCTCATCATTCTCATCATTCTAGCCACAAAGATTATTTTAAGAATCCATTATTAAATCTTGATGTAAAATTTTCTTTACCTATGTTTAATGTAGATGATAATCCTCAAAAGTTAGATAATTGGATCCGATAGGTTGAAGTATATTTTTGTGTTCAGTAGATTGATGAAGAGGAAGTTAAAGTTCAATTGGCTTCTCTTCGAGTGGAAGGAACCACTCTCATATGGCGGGAGAGGAAAATTCAGGACAAAAGTAAGTGTGGTAATCTTCTTTCCTCATGGTCGGAATTTAAATCAGTAATAAGGAAGCAATAAGGAAGAAATGATGGAATGACAAAATTTAAGACAAAGTAAAGGTAAAACTGTACAAAGTTTCAGGAAAGAATTTAGGAAGAAATCTCTTACATTAAACTTTCCTTTGGATTCTTATGAAACTTTGATGAACTATATTAGTGCACTTCATAGTTATATTCGTCATACTTTTCTATTGTTTAACCCCACCAATATTGATAAAGTTTGTGTGCAATCCACTCACCTTGAGAATAGGGGAAAGCATGGTCAAGAATGTCGCACAATGAAACCTTCCAATCTCCCACATAAGCAGTTTAAGAAGTTTAAAAGGAAGGAAAAAAATATTGCCACTGTAAAGACAAAAGAAGGAAAACCATCTTGCACTCATTGCAAGAAAAGTGGTCACGATGATGAACATTGTAGGAAACTACATCCACAGAAGAGACCGAAAAATTTCAGTGGAAAGGGGAAGACAAAGACCGTTGCTACAGTACAACAAGAACTTGGTTCCAATTTAGAAGACAAAGTTAAGATCCCAGCGGTTGGAGTACAAGGTAAATATTACCTTCATGCCTGTTGAAATTCCAATAATGAATCTCATGATGATTAAAAAAAGAGGAATGAATTATTTCATATAAGAGTTGTATCTAAACACACTAATATAGATACATTGTTTGATCCGAGTTCCCAAGTAAACTTGATATCTGAAGCACTTGTTAAAAAGACGGGTCTTGAAACTAAACCGCATCCAAAGCCTTATCGTCTTGGTTGGGTATGTGATAACGCAAAACTTAATGTCACCACACAATGTAGGGTCATATTTTAGATTACTTCAAAGTTGATTGATGAAGTGGATTTGGATGTTGTATCACCTGATAGATGTGGCATAGTGCTGGGGAGTCCTTACCTTTATGATAGAAAAGAAGTCTTCTTTCATCATGAGAAAAAATATCACCTAACTAAGGGTGGAGGGGAATATATTGTTAGATCCCACAACATGAGGGTAAACACAACACTTGTTAATGTTGGACAAATTAAGAGATTCATAAACACTAATAAGATATATTTACTCATGTTTGTAAGGGAGAAAGATGTTGGAACATCCGACGCTTTCCAAGGATGTGATCCTTCTCATAAGAAAGAATTAATTGATATTGTTTCTAATTATGATGATATTTTCTAGGAACTAGATGGATTACCTCCTAAGAGGGAAATCCAACATGAAATACATATTCAGAAGGATTCTTCTCTTCCTAATGTGGGCATGTATAGGATGTCATTTGTAGAGATGACAAAGATCAAGAAGCAGGTACAAGGCTTATTGGATCAAGGGGTCATCAGGCCCATTTCATCTCCTTGTGGTTCTCCGATTGTGATGGTTCCAAATAAATATGGCACATGGAAAATGTGTGTCGATTACCGAGCCTTAAATAAAATCACATTGAAAAATCGATACCCTCCTTCTTGTATAGATGATTTACTTGATCAATCAAAGAATGTTGTTTATTTCACTAAGTTGGATTTGGGTTGTGGATACCATCAAATCATGGTTGCAGAACATGATGCATGGAAGACTTCCTTTAAAACCAAATAGGGATTTTTTGAGTGGTTAGTTATGTCGTTTGGGGTTTGTAATGCTCTGACAACTTTCATGCGTGTGATGAATGATGTATTAAGGCCATTTCTATATGATTTTGTGATTGTATATTTATACAACATTCTTATTTTTAGGGGAACTTGGGATGAACATGTAAGGAATATAAAAAAAGTATTGGATACTTTGCAAAGGGAAAATTTGTATGTAAAACTGTCCAAATGTGAATTTGGTAAAACTGCACTTGTGTACTTAGGTCATATTGTAGGAGGAGGATAATTGAAAATTGATCCTTCCAATATTGATGTAATTGTAAATTGGTCTGAGCCCAAAAGTGTAACTGAAATACAGAGCTTCTTAGGTGAAGTTCAGTACTGGAGGAGATTCACTTCAAACTTATCCTTTATAGAAGCTCCTTTGCATGCCTTAACTAGTGTCAAGAACATTTTTCAGTGGGGGGGAAAGAAAAAAAAATATTTCGACACTTTGAAAGAAAATATCAATACCGCACCAGTATTAGCACTGTCAAATCCTCAATAGCCCTTCCTGATCAAGACAGATGCCAACAAATATGCCATGGGTGTATTATTGATGCAATATCGTAAGCATATATGTTACCACTCTGAAAATTTTAACCAATATGTTGTTAATTATTCTACATATGATAAAGAGTTGTATGCATTAGTTAAAAGAGTAAAGAAATGGAAGCACTACATGTTAGGGAAGGAAACAATCATACATACATATCATCAACTCTTACAGTATCTCCAAGCATAGGACAAACTGCAAAAATATTGACATTACAAATGGTTAGGTTTCCTACAACAATTTCATTTGGCAATCAAGTACAAAAAAGGTACGAGTAACAAGGTAGTTGATATGATTTCTAGACCTCCTATTGTTGCTTCTATTATTTTGAAGAATGCTTCTTTATCTCATGATAGCTATGTGGAACAATATGAAATTGATTAATAATTTAAAGAAGTATATGAGAATCTAACCCATGGTGCACAGGTAGAGAACTATTGTTTACAGGGAAAACTACTCTACAATCTTGGAAAGCTATGTATTCCTACAAGTGAATGAGTCCATGTAATATGAGAAGCTAAAACTTCCCTTGTGTCTGGGAATTTAGGGGTAGGAAAAAATATGGCACATCTATAGAGGTTTTGTTACTGGCCTCAGATGAAAGAAATTATAATTAAATATGTAAAGGGGTTTGTGATGTGTTCTACATGTAAACCCTTATAATAGAAACTGGGACTATACTCACAACTTCCTGTTCCATCCCATCCATGGGAAAGTATCTCCATGGATTTTGTAGGGGGTTTATCAATGTTGAAAAGGTTTCATGACTATTTTTATGTTGTAGTGGATAGGTTCAGCAAGATGTATATCTTAATGCCATGTAAAAAGAATATTATTGTTGAGTAGACTGCTAATATCTTCTTTTAGTATGTTTGGGTTCACTTTGGGTTACCCACATCCATTATCTTAGATCAAGATACTCGACTCCTTGGGTATTTTTGGACAAGTTTGTGGAGAATGATGGACACCAAGTTGAAGAGGAACAATGCTTTCCATCCACAAACCGACAAACAAATAGAGGTTGTTAATCGAACAACGATACTTTTTCTTCGAGGCTAATACAAAAAGCATCCCAAGTTATGGGATGAACATATACCCTATGTAAAATAGTCTTACAACTGAGCCTTACATTCCTCCACTCAGTGTTCTCCTTTTGAGACATATTTTGGGTATTTACCTAAGGTTTCTTTGGACTTGATGTATGGGAGATATTTCGATTGAAATGAAGAAAGAAATGAATACATAGCCCGCAAGTTCATCCATAGGATCCAACAGGTACATCAAGCAGTCAGGGAATAGTTGGAGAAAATTCAAGAACATTATAAAGCTCGGCACGAAAAACATAAGTCTGATCATTAGTTCCAGGTTGGACACTAGGTATGGCTTCACATCAGAAAGGAAAGATTGAAGGGTGAAGGAAAGAAACTCAAGCCCCTTTGTTATGGACCCTTTACTATTTTGGCACAAAGTGATACTAATTCTTTTCATCTAAATCTTCCACTGTATATGAATATCTACTCATTTGTAAATGTGGATAACTTGAAACTTTTTGAGCCTCGAATGATCATGGATCAGGATGAGGAAGTTTCAATACCTTCAGTTGATGATTTTTCTCATGATTACTTGGATGATTTAAAGGAATATATCATCTTGGACATAAGGATGAGGAATTTCACGCAGGAGTTATGTTGATTATCTTTGAGTAGGCTTAAAGGGAACACATCCAAGCAAGGCAAAGTGGATTGAGAATAACAAGATGAGGGAACTCTTCCCTCACTTATATGTTCATTGATGAAATATTTTGGTGGTCCAAAAAGTTCTCTGTGGGAAGGCTTGATTCAAAAACGATCCAGAGAACACTAAGGAAAACTCAGAATTCGTAGAAGCAACTAAGGAAGCTCAAAATGGCCTCAACAGACACAGAATGTGAAAAAATTAAAGTCCTCAAAACTTATTGAAATAGGCATCATCTCGAAGAGAGCCTCACAATATTTGCAACGCTGTAAACATATCGTCAAACAGAGTTACAGATCAATATATATTCACGGTCAAAGTTTTGGTCAACCTAGTCCAGTCAAGAAGGATGAGTTAGCATCCATACTATTGATGTCAACATCAATATGGATGATGTCAGCATCTATACAGTATATGTGTCAAACGTAGAGGGTGACACATGTCATGTTTATGTCAGCATGGTGATGTGGCAGCATAAGAGGCTGCCATGTGTCACTCATGTTCAACATTTTTCTGCCAACATGTGGACCAAAGAGAAAGTTCCATGTGGTAGTGCATACAACAGTGTGGCAGACCGTATGGGACATGGAAGGATGGCGTGGAAAGATGACGTGGAAGGGTGACTATGAAATTGGATGGAGTGGGACAATGGTTGGCTTCCACGTGGCCCAGTCATGGGCTACCACGTGGTAGTGGGAAAATCCCCAATGAGGGATCGAAACCAAATTTTCAAAATTAAAATTTGGCGGAGGTCTCGCCAAATCTGGTGGCCGAACTTATGATTCCAAAAAATATAAACAACAACTCCAAACTTGGCAGTGGTTCCAAACCACATATATATTGTTATAAATATAATCCCAAAAGGGGAGGCCCATGGGCTCGACCCCGGGACCTCCCCCTATCCAAACGCCTTACATAGTATTCACCAACCATTGGGCCAACGGAATCCATTGGTTAGTCCTCCCAAAATTTAATTTAAATGATGAGTTTCCCACGAATGAAGGAGGCCACTCGACGATATGACTCAAGATGTTTTCTGAGACAATGTACAACGAATTAATTGCAAGTTGCATGAACGAAAACTGAGACAATATTTCTCATGGGCCCAGGAGTGCTAGAGTCGGATTGAGACATGGAGACAATCATTTTTGGGTAATTAGATGCCACAAATTCAATGGTTCTATCTGTTTTCTAATCTAAGCAAATATTCTGCAGCTTAATTACGAAATGAGGTATACTTATGTATTTTTCCAAATTCTTTTGCTGAGTTAATAAAAAGGCCTACCCATTTGAGAGGAGGACCCGAAGACATTGTCCACCAGGTATGAACTCTGTTATCAAGTTTTTGTGTTCATATTTGATGCTTATGTCTCTTCATTATTGATCTTTTCCCTTCTTTATTGTGCACTTTAATTTATGTTCATTTAATACAATTATTTATAAGTCACTTCGATGAAAAGATCCTAGATCAATCACAAGGTGGGTATGGTCCTTGGCCACCTTATCCCATTCCTTGGAATTCCACTCCCCCCCATGGTATATCATCAATTCATACAACCCATAGAGGTATATCACCACACACCCCACCCCCAACTATCCAAAAAATTTCCCATTCTATCCATCCACTTTGGCTCCACCCATCTACAATCTCATGAGCCCCCTTGTTGCATCCACTATGATTGTACTCACCCACCTTGCACTGGTCTACCCTACTGCATCCCCCTTGTTACGTTCATTGTTTCTACACTTGTACACCCTATACTAATTTTTACAACCATATCTACAACATCCTCAATTGTCGACTCATATCATGCTATCCATTTATCTGCTCCACCTCCTAGCAAATATCAAGATCATTGCCTAAGATATTTAGGGTGAGATAATTAGTTAATGAGTTTTTTATCTAGCATGAATGGAATTGGTTTAGCCATTTTATTAAATTTCATTAATTACTCTTGTAATTGTTGTAGGGATCCATCGCTAGGAGGTTAGGGTCATGGAAGAGGGAAATTCCTAACTTGTAGTCTCATCTATAGAGAGTTTTTTTATATTGAATTCTAAAGCATCATTTTTAAGTGTGTTAATTGATAGAATTGTCAAAAAATACATATAATAACCTTGTTTCCTTATTTATTCTCCAAAATTATGTACAAATCCCATACATAAGAAGGCTCAAACTTCCTCCAACGCCAATACTAGGAAGAGTGTATTTGGGGATGCACCTAGTAGTGGTGAGGGTGGATGAGGTCAATGAGAGATCCATTATGTATTTTGGCCACATTGTGCCATTTTGGGCCTAGGGCATGAGCTACCAATATTTCATGTTTTGGCATGAAGTTCCATAATGTATCTGGGGAATGACATGTCATTTTGTAAAAAATGTACATATTTAGAAATTTAAAATATAGATACATGAATTTGAACATTTGTACTGTGATTTCGTTATAGTTCAATTTTTAATTTATGTTGTGCTATGATTCTAGAGTTTTCTTTTATTTGATGTTTATGACTAAATCAACTTTGTAGATTCAACATTTCATAATAAGCTAATTAATATTATGCCTTTATATTTTTATGTTCACCATTTGTAAGGGATGGACTTTCAAATGATATTTATTTGTCATTGAATTAACTAAATTGTGTTCGTATATATTCAAAGGATAATTTCCCTCTTATTCGCCATTTTATTTGGGATACAGATTAATGTTTCAAACAATATAATTAACTATATTAAGTTCGACCCTTTTCTCTTGTGCCTTTTGATTTTTAAGAAAGTTAAATTGACCATCATTTCCATGGGATATATTTTTCTTATGAATCGATTATAAGTTATACAATCTATGATTTTAAATCTAGCTCCTGAATATAATCTAGAAAGGCCCCCAAAGGTCCATGAGATGTTGAATTGGTACATTATTCACATAATACCGGTTCCCTTGAATAAATCCCCATTGATTAGACTCAACACTATGTTGTGATGATACAAGGAATTATCAGACTCATACTCCCTATGTCCTTTTCCATATCACACCATGCCATGTGTGAGAGCATATGTAGAGAATAAATTTCAAAAATATATTGAAGGATCCTATAATTAAGGTAAACATTAATTCCAAATCCAATAATGCATCACATTGCTTCCCCAAGAAGCTCGTGTAACAAATTTTCCACAATAAATACAATATATGTGAATAAAATATAATGAAAATACTTAGCCCCTTTATCCCTCTCTCTCGTGAATCATAGCTCCCTATAACTTTGTGCTTGTCTGTCTCGAAGCCAACAATGGATTTGTATGATTAATATTCAAAGTATTGCATTGCTAGGCTCTCTAATCTTTCAAATTTACAAGCACTTTGGCCTTTCATCAAATAAACAAAAACATGTTATTCATTTGGGGACTCAAAACTGCGGTATTACATGGGAAAATAAACTACATCTTGTTTCCTACTCATCCAACTTACTACTGCACCAAATGATCAAAACATGTACATACTCATTTATCTCCTATCTACATTCATTTCCCAATAAAAATCCACATAATCCTATATATCCACTAAGTGTGGGTCCCCTAAAACATCTTTGTTGTAGGAAACAAAATACTCAGAAGTACCTCACAAATACCTAAAGACCCTCCTTATCGCATCCCAACGTTCACATCCATTATCAGTCATGAATCAAATCAATACCTTCAATGATTGGGCAATGTCTGGTCTAGTATGGACCATAACATACATCAAACTGCTAATTTCACAAGAAAAAGGAACATAAACCATATCCTCCATTTCTATAGGTGTCCTGGGACTTTTCTCAATTGAAATATTATTTCCCACAAAATCTAGATACCCAAAACACTCAATGGTTTACAATATGCCATGTGAAAACATTGTAGCATAGAGTTTACATACTTACTCTGGCTCAACCAAATATTTCTACTATATCTCCTAATTTCCATTCCTAAGATATATTTTGTAGCCCCAAAGTCCTTCATATCAAATTGTGTTGAATTTTGAGACTTCAAATCACAAATGACATCCTTACTATTAGTAGAGAAAACATTATCTTCTACATACAAATGGTGATAACAATGAAATTACCACGATCATGTTTGTAATAGTCATAATGATTGGATTGATATCTCATAAAACTTTGTCCCAATACAAAAAAATCAAACTTTTGGTACCACATTCTCGGAGACTATTTGAGACCACATAATGATTTATTTATTTTTTAATTTGCAAACAAATGAATCTTTACCTTTTCAAGTATGTTTTGGTTGTGTCATATAGGTATCCTATTGCAAGTCACCATGTAGGAATGTTGTTTTCACATCCATCTACTCTATCATTAAACTGAAATTTTCTAGTACACATAATAGGAGACTAGATGTTAACTTAACAAATGGGGAAAATATATCATCAAAGTTTATCCCCTCAACCTGGGAATATCCTTTCACAACCAACTTTCCATCACGATTTTCAATATTTCCATATAATCCAATTTCCTTTTTGAACACCCATTTACATTGAATGGGTTTCTATCCATCAAGGCAAGTGTACCAAATCCCATGTATCACTCTTTCTAAGTATAACCATTTTCTCATCTATGGCCAATATCCAAGACTCCTTATCTTTCAATACCATTACCTCTTTCAAAGTTAAAGGACCATTTGTGTTAGTAAATAAATCAAATCTACATCTTAAATTAGACAAATGATAATGATACATATCTAATTGCATTCTTTATTGAGTGGAGCTCCTTAAATTTTGAGTTGGATTTTTTTCCTCCACTTGCAAACACTAAACTCTCCTTCTCAGCAGGTCCATCATAAAATTATTCATTTTATAGCTCATCATTTTTTATATTGTGTGGTAGTTGAACCACTGACTTCTTCTCATCCTCTTGTAGCTACACCATTGTCAGAGAAGGATTAACTTCTTTGAAAATAAAAAAGCTTCTATATAAAAAAAATTCAACCTCATGATCACAAATATTGTACCCTTTCAGACCAATTCCATATCCAATAAAAATACCTTGTCATATCCTTTTTACTTGACTTTGATCATTTCTCCTTATGCACATGGTGACATGACTCGCAACGAAAAACATGGAGATGCTCAAATAAGGGATTTTTTCTTGTCTAGACCTCCATAGGGTTCTTATATGCCAGAGATTATGTGGGATTCATATTAATCAAGTAGCATTTAGAAGTCATTGATTCTACCTATAAATTTTTCTATAATTTATCTCCACTAAGAACACTCCTTTCTGTCTCCATTAGTGCTCTATTCATCAATTCTACAACTACATTTTGTTGAGGCATATAATATGAAGTTATATTATGTATTTTAGTTCCATTCTCCTCAGAAATCCTATCAAACTCCACAAAACAAAACTTACTTCCAATAGTAGTCCTCACCACTCTAATATTCCTATTAGTATTATTTTCCAAGAGACCTTTAAACTCCTTAAAATGACAAAAAAATCAAATTTAGTTCTAATAAAGTGTATCCGTGTTCTTCTATAGTAATCATTAACATCTGAAACCTAATACAAAGCCTTAAAAATTGAAGGATCTTTAATTGAACCAAATACATTAGAATAAATTAAGTCCACCCACCCAAAATATTTGTGAAAACTAAAATAAAATTGAATGCACAAGTCTCTTTTCCATGTATCAAATGCTTTCAAAAATAAAATTCAAGAGCACAATCATTCAATCCATTGAAAATATTTTTTGTTTTTGAAGAATCACAGGACCTTGTCACCTATATGTACCAATTTTTGGTTCCATATCTTTGTCTTTATGCAGGTAATTTGATTTCTAAAGAAAGATCTTTCTTAGATACAAAAAATTTATGAACATTAAAAGTATATATAGGTTTTGATTATGATGGTGTAGATCATATAGATCCCTCCACTACAAAAAACGAATAACCTTTACACTGGATAGTACATGCATAAATGTTCAACAAAGTTCCCACATGAACACCCCTAGAGAGAACCATAACTCCTCAAACCATATTACACCTTTTTCAAAAAAAATATTCTACACACCAACAACATTAAATTTACTTGTTGGTAGTAGTTTTCATGGTAGACCTAGAATGTGCAAAAATACACTAGTACCCTTTACTCTACCATCACAGAATTTGATTAAGAGTCTACCTTGACCAACTATGTTGTGATGAGTTTCATCACCAAGGTATACCATTTGACCATCATATCTCTCATATAATGGACACTAGCTCTGATGGGAATTCATATGGAAGGAAGCTCCAAAGTCAATCAACCATGCACTCTAGCTTGCATGGGTTTCCAAAGCTACAACAAAGGAATCTCCTCCATCCTCTTAAGAAAACTTTTAGACTTATCATCAAAATTATTCTCTTATTACTCTTTTTTTCTCTTCCTCCCAGTCTCCTATGAAATGCTCGGCATTTCTGTAGTTCCAATATTTTTCCTTGGACATTCTAGGAGACTTATGTCTCCCATGGGATTTGAATCTTCCATTTTCCCTCTTCTTGTCTTTCTCTTTTGATCTTCCATGAACAACCAAGGCCTCATTGGTGGATTTAGAATCTTTCCATCTCCCTTCATCTAACAATAAATTAACCATGAACCAAATGAAAGGAAGAAAATATGTGGCATATGTTTCCTACACTAATCAATGAGAGAGGAATATGTAGTAATTAAATAAAATAAAGTTCATAGAATAAACAACATAGAAACATATAATCATTACCTAAAGATTTCTTAGGGAAAGCCCTTATGGGAGAAAATCTCCACACTCTAAAGCATGGTCAATATATTATTGAGAAACAAAATGGTTACAATATATTACAAACTCTCTATGTTCTTAATGAGAGTACTCAACAATATCATAAGTATTTTTTTTTCCTCTAACCCTAGAACTCAATAAATAGCCATAAAATAACCATAAAACATTTATAGTTTTCCAATTATAGTGATTTTTGTTTATTCCGTGTGAGTACTAAACATTTCTTCCATATTGTTGCTCTACATTTATTATATTCTACTACTCAATAACTATTACGTGCTCCACTATAGGACTACAAGGTCTATGACACACATGTCCCAACATAAATGACGAGGCGTGAGTCTATAGGCATAGATAGGGAGAAACTCTTTTCAATTATAAATGAAATGCAGATATAAGATGAGAGATAGAGATCCAATATCTACATGATATTACATGTAGGCATACCATTGGGAGGCTTTCATTGTTGTTTGTCACATCCCACAGAAAAATTCCAAGGGGGAAAGAACTGAATGGAAGCATTCATAAATTGTAGCTTACTCAAATCATGGGGGCTTCACCTTGTTGACCAATATCTTATCACATTTTTTCATAAACATGGCTTTAAAAATGTGAAGAATAAAGTAAACATATTATATCTATTGGGGGTTGGGGGGAGCAATGGGACAGTGGGGATGGATGTTTAAAATGGGGTATCTAGTAAAAATATGTTTTTTTTTATTGGAAAGATTTATTGGAAGGGAGATTAAAAAAAAAAAAATTGGGAGGTATTTGTTGATATCTATTAAAATTATGAGTATTCTTTAATATCTCATGAACACATGTACCATGCCATAGGTTCACTCAGTTAATACCTTACAACTCAAATGGTGAAAAGTGATTATCAAACATGAAGTTGTGAAGCCTAGTGTCACTCAATTTGGACTTTCCAAGCTTAATATATGTGACTTATACCAAGAACACCAGTTTGAGGCTAGTTTTAGGACTACTAAAATACCCCTACTTCCCATAGTACATATATTAGAAATTAAAATGATCCAAATCATAGAATTTATATCACAAGTAATTCATTATGTCTCCTCAAGATCCTGAAAATACAATAGTCTGATACTGTTCTAAAAAAAATTATAGAGAAAATTCCAGGATAGATTGTTTGAAATTGATTTCAAGACTAGTCACAAACCCTAAATTCCATAGACTATTTCTCATAAATTATAATGAACAAGTACTCAAATTTTTTATGACATGTACCTCAATATGAATTCTTAGTCTCCTAGAAATTTTGTTGTCTGAATTTTCCCCCCAAAAATTTGTATAAAAAATTCCAAGATGTCTCGATTGAAGGAGAGAAACCCTATGATGCCAAATGTGATGCACCAAAATCCAAAAAAAATCGAATGAATAATCCACATCAAGGGGGAAACCTCCTTTTACAATATATGCAATGCACAAGACAACATAAGATGCACATTCAAATGAATCTCCTTTATTATAAATATTTGATAAAGTAAGCATGATCTAACCTACCCTAAGTCAACTTAAGCATAAGTAATAAAATAATAGTAAATGAGTGTTAGGGACTTAACATAGGTACTTATGGAATCAACAACAACATTTCCTTTTAGGCTTGTTTACAATTGATTATGACAATACATGATGGGCTACATTATCATCTTATGAACAAGTATTCTTTCTAATTTCATTAAAAGTACCCTAAATATTTATAACAACATGATTAGTGGTATTTGAAATTTAGACTACCCTTATGACAATAATTTTCGTGACACCAGCAAAATTGTGTGATTTAAGAAGGCTAAAAATAACTTACATTTAAATGCATTGTTTTTAATAGTATTTAATAGTTATGTTTCACTTCCAATTGATATTTCATTTAGGTAACTTACTTTTAAGGATTGATAGATAAATTTAATCCACATCATCATGTATAAGAGGTCTTTGTTTTGCACTAGATACATGAGGTAAGGAAGGTGGACCATGATCCGGATTATTTTCGGCACGAAATGAGAGCGGAGATATAATAAAGAAATGCACAGAGATATTGCAGATATTCAATAATATAACAGAAATGTATCAGAGATGCAACCATAAACACAGATATACAGTAATACACGATTACTATTAATCAAAGAAATGTACAGAGACTGTAAAAATACAGAGTG
>SNQJ01S0095592.1:6196-30787 GCA_010110895.2 Picea sitchensis
ACAAACGTATTTACATGTGCTTGTGTGTGTTTTACTTTTACATGTGAACAACATGCCAATCTAATACTTGGTTAGCTAATGTATAGTTAGTTGGTTAGATCTCCTAGGAATATGAATATAAGTAATATAATCAAAAGATCATTCTAAGAGATGTACCCCAAGGAATTTTCGGTGAAGAGTGGGATCGTAAACATGGTAAACCCCATTTAACTGGGACACTACCAATTGAACATCTAAATAAACCCGAAGGTGAGAAATACCATGTGACAAGGCATCATGTAGTAATTCTATCACTACGTTGTACTCGAAAACATTATTGGTTGCTTCACCTAGACAAATGTCTCCAGAAGATAACAACTGACCACCAAATGTAAAAAGAACCCAAGTTGCAGAATCAAGCCTCTGAGTGTATTGGCTAGCATTATCTGTAAACCCAGCATAGACTTCAGATTCACTTGACATCTACCACAGTAAAAAAGAAAACATAAATGACTACACATCCACAAAACAAAAAAGACAATAATGTATAAAAAAATATACATATATACAAGAAGTCACGCTCGGGTGACCGACCTAGGTGTAATACTTCTTAAGGTAGAGCCCATTTATAGGCTCCACTAAGGCATTACCCTCAAAATCAACTAGACAATAGGCACCCTTTTCTTAGACTTCTTTCACATTGAAAGGTTCGAACCACATGGATTTGAACTTGCCTGCCCCCAAGGGATATTTGTCTTGGTTATAGACTAGGAAAAGATCAACTTAAGAGAAAATCTGAGGGTGGAAAGACTGATCATATTAAAACTTGAACTATTTTTTATGATCTTCGTTAGACAAGGTTGCATCTCGACGCTGCTCATAGAGCTGCTTGAGATATAAAAGACATTCCTCAAGTAGTGTAGTGTCGGGCAATAGTTCCACTGCCAAATTCAGAGAAGGGATTTGCCACTCAATGGGAAAGACTGCCTCCAGCCCGTATACAAGTTGAAAAGTTGAAAAACTGGTAGAAGTCTTTACAAAAGTTCGATAATCCCAGAGCACCGAATATAACATCAAATCCCAATTTGACTTGGCCGAATTAATCGTTCGTTGAAGAATAGTATTGAGGGACTTATTCACAAATTCTACCTCACCATTCTCTTGTGGGTAGTACGATGACGAATGTTCCTGTTTAAACCCAAGATTTGATGTTAATTCAGACATCGTTTTGTTATGGAAGTGACTACCATGGTCAGTGAAAATCTCCTTCAGGATACTGAACCTAGCCACATCTGGTGAAAACGAAAAGGGCAATAGTTTCCTTGTCATTGTTAAATGTCGACATATATTTGACACACTTTGTAAAGTAGTCTACTGCTACAATGGTATAGCAATGCCCCCTAGAAGAAACCGGGTGACATGTAGTGAAATCAATCCTCCACTTGGTGAAGGGAGAGATGGTAATAACTAGGAACATATGAGCTGGGTGTGACCACATCTTCCGACATAAGATTTGGCATGTCTAACACATTTTGACCGCCTCAACACAATCTTTGATTAACGAGGGAAAAACGTATCTGACGTAAAGAAAATTTTAGGCTGTTTCATCCCAGACAGATTACTTCCACATGCTCCTCTGTGGTGGTCATTCAAAACAATATATGCTTCTTCATGAGTAGGACATCATCAAAGAATGCAATCTACCCTCGATGATACAAGGTGTCATCGAGGATGAGATAGTTTTGCGCTTGGTGTCGTATTCATCAATGCTCATCACGAGAAGAATAAGTAGGGCACTTCAAATTCTGAAGATACACAAGGATATTTCCATACCAGGGGTCCGAAGATGCGATCAGAAAAATATATCCATTAATTGGTGACTCTTCGGGCGAAATATCACCACTTTCGACCGAAAGTTCTGATATTAACTCTGCAAAGACCAAGGAATTTTTATATTTCGCCCAAACGAAATCGAAGTCAAATTCTTGCAGGATAAATATCCATTGACTGATTTTTCCGCCGATGACTCATCGTGTTAAGACATATTGAAAGGCGTTGACGATGACAAAGACGATGGTCTTGCAAAGTAATATATAGTGACAGAGCCATTGGACAACATGGACAACTTCCAAAGTGAGTTTCTCAACATGCGAGTAGTTGAGTTCCGGTCCAACTAGGCCTTGGATAAGATAATAGATAATGTGATCTTCGAGCGCGTCGTCCTCTTGTATCAAGATCATGCCGATTATAGACTCTGCAACAACCAAATACAACAATAAATCCTTGCTATAATTAGGAGGAATGACCAGAAGGGATGACATTAGAGCGCGTTTCAACGCATAAAAAGAGTGTTGAGTAGCTTCATCCCAACAGAGTGGGACCCCTTTTTTAAAAGATGCATGAATACTTTCATAATCTCGGCATAATTAGTGACAAAACACCGAAGAAAATTTTCTTTCCACTGTAAACTCTAAAGTTGGGGAATTGTGCGCGGGGGAGGCAATTGGACTATTGCCTAAAAATTTAGAGGATCGACCATGATCCATTTTTTTTGACACGATGAAACCTAATAAATGACCCGATGTCACACAAAAACTGCACTTGTTTGGATTCAAGTGAATCCGATAGTAGCGACACCTCTCAAAGATTAGTTGTAAATGGGCGGGATGATCGGATCTCTTGCGAGGACGTGATGCCAACTCATCGAGGAACGCCTTGACTATGTGTTTGAGGTCGTGAAAATAAAATGGCATGGCCCACTGAAAATAAGCTCCAACATTCTTCAGGCCAAAAGGCATTTTTCGATATGCAAAAGTACCCCAAGGACAAATAAAAGACATTTTTGTCCGGTACTTCAAGATACCAATTCAAAATTTAAAACCAAGGTACTTCAAGAATCCCATGATTGTTGGGCCATAGGTCACATTGGATTTTTTCCAAAGAAACAAGAGTGAAAATATATTAACACCCTGGGTACTCCATCCGATACATATTCCTAACAAAAAATGGGACTAAATTTCAATGGATTTCATTGAAGGATTACCCATATCCGAAGGAAAAGATAAAATATTAGTGATAGTAGATAGACTAACCAAGTATGCACATTTTATGGAAGTAATAAAAACAGACTCTGCAAAACAAATAACTGAAGTCTTCTGTAAAAAACATTTATAAATTACATGGTTTTTCCAAGGTCATCATCAGTGATAGAGATGCCAAGTTTAAAGGGAACTTTTGGAGGGAGTTTTGAAAAACAATCAGGATATATCTTAATATGAGTTCATCTTACCATCCTCAAATAGATGGAAAAACATAAATTGTCAACAAATTCTTAGAAACCTACCTTCATTGCTTCATCCCTGGTAAGAAAAATAAATGGCTTCAATGGTTGTGTTAGCACCACCATTTTTATTTCAATTAGAGTTAGTTTTCACTCGAGTTATGGCCCATGTGTCCAAACATGTGAAGTCAAGTAAGTAGCAATGAAAGGGTTGAAGTCAACAAGTGGTCGGTTGGCCCTTGGAAATGGGAAGGGATGTCAGAGTCGAAACATGCGTAAATGGTACAGGTATGTTGTTCCCAGAAGTTTGGGTCCTGTTAAAAGTTAGTCTCTACGTGCCCCAAGTTGAGTCAAGTAGTTAATGGAATTTGTGTTGACAAGTGATGTAACTATTATTAGTTCATCATGAAGGTTGAAGGAATGAAAAATCACGGTGTTCATATCACGTATGCCCTGCAACCCTTATCGCTTATACCTTCCATGCGGGGATGTGTTATGGAAAATCTATAGTCCGATTTGAAACATCTAGTCACCATTAATTCAGTGTTCCTTGGCATGATCCCTCCTTCCACTCAATCTATTATAAATCTTAGAGGTTTTGCACCCATGTTATTCGCAAAGTCAGATTCAGGCTCTATCTGTAAGTTTTCTCGTAAGCCCAGTTCGATTGAATTTTCCATCTTGGGAATTCACTGGATCCACTGCGTGAAAGATAAATACTGGTTGCACCATGGAGAACTCTTAAAGAATAAATAAGGGTGTGCGAAGTGGCATAATCTCTAGACCTGAGCCCCAAAGTGACTGGGATTTGTTCTCACTCACAACAGGCATCCCCAACGATAAAAAGGGAGATTTTCTCTTTACCTGCAGGAACAACGACATCACACCGCGCGAAACCTGGAGTGGAAAAAATTGCATAGGAAGGAAGGAGAGTAGAAGCCCTGACTCCCCAACATCATATACCTTGGAGAAGGGTCAGGCCAAGGAAGAATAAAGGAGCTGGGGAAACCCGAATCCTAGAAGAACCATGCGCATGATCGTTTGTTGAAAAATTACTTATGCGCGCTGTCCACCTGGAGCCTTTGGAAGAGATGAGACAAGAAAGTGGGAGAAGAATGAGGAGGATGGATACCACGGGTAAAAATGATCAATAAACATATTAGTAGCTGAAACAGGCGAAGCTAGCCATCACCAAACTATACTAGGAAAATAGGGAGCTGAGACAACAACTAGCGTCAAAGGCCATTGAAGCGTCAATAGCAAAAGGTCACAAAAGGAACATGACGTGGTTCAAAAGACATCTCATAGAGGTGAAAGATATGATTGTACAACTACGTGAAGCATAGCAGCTTTCGAAAGAAAGGTATGCAAAACACTCCAAAGAATGTGAAACGGTCGAGGAGATAGCCCGTGCAGTGCTCACCAACAAGCAAAATAAATAAAATTATCTGAGTTCATCCTGTACCCGCTAACAATAAAATAAATCTTGACAATTTTGAAGGAGACATCACCCTAAGAAAATTTTATCATTTCTAATAATGACCATGACAGTCGTTAGCCACTTGCCGCACATATTTTTCCCCAACAAATGAGCACGCGAAAGAAATTGAAGCCGTTACAGCAGATAGTGGGACTCTGACAAAAACGTGTCTGTTCAGACATCTAATTGAAGGAAATTATTGACACATAACTCTCTCTTGACAAGACTTGATCGATAGGTAGATCCCCGTGGCGGATTAGAAATAATCTTGATGTAGCCAGATGTATTTGTTGTCTATTTTTGGAAAAAAAGTCATGCGAAGAGTCCTTTAACGTAGAACAATCAGTTTCCTAGTTTTTAGAGATAAAAGTTAGAATGGAAGGGTAGCCCAAGCGATGCCCTCACTTATATATTTGATCTTTTCAATGTAATCCAGGTTGGTTGGCAAAATTAGTATAGACAATAACTATTGTATGTAATTTGAGTTCGACCGAAACTTAATGCAAAATTCCTGTTGCTTTGATGAAAAGATTCCAATTGTAGCAGTCAGATGTATTATTTTTCTTTCTTTGCATACATGCTTCTTGTTATCTTTATTCATATATTTTTTTGTCTAAATCAAAACAAATTTTTGAACTCGTGGATTCGCTGTGCAACGCCCCTTGTTCGTGCCATTTAGACAAAACATATTTCTTCTAAAAGTTAACTCCAATTTCATCCTCAACGGTGCTCCGAGTTACTTCTTGTGTTTTATCCTCACCACCCACAATGATTTTGCACTGAAGACTGTTTCTCACTTAGCCTTTATCCTCTCAAGTTCATTCACCGAGCCATTTGTTTATGTTTTTTTATCGAATCGACTCCATAGCCCAAAGTATTACTCTCTTGCGCCAATATAACCAAAACCCATTATTTCAAAGGTGTTAAATCTAGCCATAGATTTTAAATCCATACCCTGTATCGAGATAGAGTCTCCTGAGAGATCCCTCTCGAGGTCTGAAAGGCTAGCTTCATGTCTAAAATTTGATTGAAATAGTTACCTCTGTCATCTATTTATCAACCGAATAGATTTACAGAGTGCTAACATTCTAGCGTCGTTGTCGGGGACAAAATTGAATATATTTTCTCTGGGACAATGACTAATGTTGTAGTTTGGCCCCCGAGGGTAACAGAGGGAAAAACATCTGTACTGGATGAAACCTTTACCATGGAAACTCCAGTCAAAAATACCAGTAGCTCCAAGTAGTGTAGTTCAGGAACCCTGGCTCGGAAGATGATCTATACTAGAGAAAATCTTGACCCAAACCCTACAGATCCTGTGTATGACCTCGAGAGAATTCTGTGTAGGACTAGAGAGAAAGATCCAAACCCATTCTATTACCTAGAAAGAAGCCTTTCCTTACTCAAAGATGATGCACAAAGTATTGACGACCTTGAGTTTGACGATTTTTTTGAGCAAACCCTATTTAGGTCTAAGTCGAAAACCATCTTGGATGAAATAATTTTCGACCATAAGAGATTCCAAACCTTGATATCTAATAATATCTCTCAAATCCCAAGACCTCCTAGGGCCATGGCTGCCAGATTCACCCCCCTCATTCTGCTTTCTCAACTGCATGATTTTCCCCAAAATTACAGCCAAAGGATTAAGCTCTACGATGCTGAAGGGAATGTTTCAGCCTAGAAACACCTGGATTGGTTCAACGATTTCGTCGACCTAGAGGAGGTGGACTATGCAGACACAAAAATGAGGTTATTTGTGCAGGGCATTTCAGGGGAGGTGAGGAAATGGTTCAAATCCCTCCCACTTGCAAGGATTCAAGACTTCACTGCATTAGAGATGCCTTTCATTAATAAATGGGGAGAAAAGAAGAACCCTTTGCAGCTGTTAACACAGTACAATAATATGAAGAGGGCATCGGAGGAGACAGTGCAAGAATTCTCATCCCATTTCATGAAGGTGTATAACGCGATTCCTGCAGAAGTGAAGCCACCCCTCGGGGCTATGCAGTTGTGGTACGTCGACTCCTTTGACAAAGATTTCACCTTGCTTTTGAGAGAAATAATATCAACAATTCTAGACGCAATAATGAGAAACGATATCGAAGTCGAAGTAAACATGATGGCATCAGGGAATATCAAATAGAGATTCAAAAAAGGCGATAAGAAGCCCCAAGGAGACGTGCAACCATCAAAATATCAGTCCTCGGATGACAAGTTTGACTTGATGATGAAGACAATGGAAAATATGATGGAGAGAATGTCCATGGAAAAAAAACCTACTGCCCGAGAACAAAACAACCCCCAACACATAAATGATAACCTCAAGAGGGGTCAAGTTCCTCAGATTAGATAGAGGGAACAAAGGGAGCAAAGAGATCAAGGTGACCAACAGACAAGGTCTCCATTCCAAAAAAACTATGCGGATGAAGACTACGATCAGATGTTTGAAGACCAAATGCATTGTTGTGATGACAAGAACCCACATGTGTTTTTGGCAAAGAGAGAACATGATCGATACATGAGCAGAAACAATGATGTTATGTTGGAGACAGACGATGCATGGATTGGGAAAACTGATGATGCGCTGTCGTGGGAAACAAAAGAGTTCATAAAAGGTTATCAGAATGCCATCATGTAGTTTTAGAAGAAATATAACCTCAAGAGAAAGGAAGCGTCTACCAAGCCTCATAAGACAAATCCCATAAGGAAACCTCCGATGGACACCCCTTCCACAAGTTGATCAAGGCTAGACAACATGACCAAGGACGCGACGGAAAAGACAAAGTCGAAGGAGGAGGCCCCGAAGAAAACTTCGGAAGAAAGCTAAGAAGCGGGTGAAAAAGAGGTAGAGAAAGTGTGTCCCCCTTTCAACTTTGAGCATGAACTGGATAAAATCACAATCTATGTCCCATTCAACGAACTAATCAGAAAAGGCGAGTATCGGGAGAAGATTATTAAAATGCCAAAAATGGGAGGGACCCCCAATACTTTGAATGTCCAAGACGATCAACCTACTATTCTATTTGGTCAATGCGTTGAGGATACAAGTGATACCGATGATGTACCTCCATTCTATGTCTGTCTGAAGGTTCATGACATGACCCCACACAATGCCATGTTGTATTCCAACACATCACACAACCTCATGCCAAAGGTGATCATGGATGAACTGGGTTTGGATATCACCAGACCCTACAAGTACCTTTTCTCTTTTGATTTGAGGAAAGTCAAATTCTTAGGTCTCATTAAGGAATTGGTTGTGTCATTGGCCCAAATTCCTTCAAAGAACATGGTTATGGATGTGGTAATGGCATACATACCCCCTAAGTTTGGCATGATGCAGTCCAGATCGTGGGCTGCAAAGTTAAAGGGGACCTTGCAAATGGACATGTCATACGCCACCATTCGTATCTTTGGCCAGGACAGATGGTTGTACAGAGAAGTGATGCTGAAATACATGGTAAGCAACAAAACATAGCCGAAAAACCACCCCATATACTCCATCAACACTGAGTTTGGTTCTTCTATATTCTATAATGACTTGAATTTTGAAGAGGAAGAGTCGACAACCATTACGACCGCTGATGATGAAGCTGTGTGACAAGTAGCTGAGTGCGTCGATCCAAGAAACTGTGTGGAGAACGAGATATGGAACATGAGTTTTGACGACACAGTCAACAAAGAAGGGGCTGGGGCCGGCGTGTGGGTAAATCCCCCCAAAATGGGTTCAAATATCTGCTCATACAAACTTGCTTTTGACTGTACAAACAACATGGCCGAGTATGAGGCACTGATTTTGGGCTTGAAGGTATTATAGGAATTAGGTGCGGAAAGGATAGAAGTACATGGAGACTTTGAGATGATTATAAACCAAGTGAAAGGCATATATCAGGAAAAACATCACAGGTTGAGAGCATATAGAAACCTAGTGTTAGACCTCCTCGAGGAGTTCCCCGAGTATAATCTGTCAGTCGTCCCAAGGGGGAAAAATTAGATCGCTGACGCATTGGCCACCTCAGCCTCAGTTTTCAAAATCCCCATCTTCCCCAACAAAAAATATGAAATCAAAGTCAAGAATAGGCCGATAGCGCCTAATAATATCAAATAATGGTAGGTGTTTGAAGATGATAAACAGGTGGAGAGGTTTCTCCAAATGAGTGAGGAGTTCACTAATACAAACATTGACGATGAATGCTACTACGACGAAGATGGGAACATGGATTCATGCAGTAATGATGACCCTTCCCAGAACCAGGCCGCAGGAAGGGACATAATACAATTGAAAAATAACATCATCCTGAAGGGGTTAGTGCCACTTGAAAAGATGTTCGACGAAAACGACGTGGCCAAAAATACCAAGATCATAGAAAATGAAGAGGACATGGAATACTACAACATCGAGACTAAGGAGAACCTGAAAATGATCAAATTATCGAAAATGCTCTGTCCATAGGTCAACAAGACTACGTCAAGCTCATGAAGGATTTCCTGGATGTTTTCACGTGGAGCTATGACGATTTGAAGGTGTATGACACTAAAGTGATCTGACATGTTATCCCTCTCAAAGAAGATCAGAAACCTTTCAAACAGAAGCTAAGATGGATAAATCCCCTGCTACTTCCGCTGATCGAAAAAGAGGTAAAGGAACTTTTCGACGCTAAGATTATCGTTTCTTTACGGTTCTCGAAATGGGTAGTAGATTTGGTGGCTGTAAGAAAAAAGAGAGGTGAGATAAGACTGTGCATGGACTTTTGAAACTTAAACAAAGTGTCCCTAAAGGACCACTACCCTCTCCTTAAAATGGACTATATCCTGCAAAAGGTGGTGGGGTCCCAGAAGATGTCCATGCTGGACAGTTTTTCAGGGTATAATCAGACCATGGTCCACCTAGACAACAGAGAAAAAAAACTTTAACAAATCCATGGGGAACGTTCATGTACGCCAAGATGCCCTTTGGCCTTATGAACACCAGAGCCACTTTCCAGAGGGAAATGGACATCACGTTTGCTGACAAAAAGGACAAGTTCATCATGATCTATCTAGACGACATCACGATATAATCTGCCTTCGATGAACAACACCTCGAGCATCTGAAGAGAGTTTTCGAGAAGTGCATAAAGTTAGACATTTCGCTAAATCCAAAGAAATCACACTTTAGGATGGAAGAAGGGAAGATGTTGGGACACATTATCTCAAAATAAGGAATCAAAATAGACCCCGACAGGGTTGAAGGAATCCTAAAAATCAACACCCCGCAATAAGAAGGAAGTGCAATCCTTCCTGGGAAAGGTAAACTTCTTGAGAAGATTCATCTCGAACCTGGAAGAAATTATAAAGCACATAACTTTCATGCTCAGGAAGGGAAATGAGATCAAGTGGAATCCGAAATCCAGGAAATATTTTGAAGATATCAAGGTGGCGCTGACTAGAGCTCTTGTGCTAGCCAGTCCAAACTTCACGAAAGATTTCATCCTTTTTTCATTTTCCTCAGAGCATACGATTGCCGGCGTGCTGTTTCAGAAAGACGAGCATAACTTAGAGAAACCTATAGCCTATTTCAGCAGGATGCTATGGGATGCTCCACTAAGGTATGATATTATGGAAAAGCAAGCATACACCTTAGTGAAATACTTGAGGGAGTTCAGGACATACATATTGCACTCCCACATCATTGCTTATGTGCCCAACAACTCAGTAAAGGATATCCTGACTTAGCTCGACCCCGAAGGGAGGAGAGGAAAGTGGATAGCGACCATGCTGGAATATGACCTGGAGATTAAGCCGATGAAACTAATTAAGGGTCAAGGCCTTGGGAAGTGAATGGTGCAATCAGACTGCGACGCTCTGGGAATAAATTTCATTACTAATTTGTCAGAGAGTCCTCACGAAGAAATGGTTGCACAAGTGTCTCAAGAGTTCATTGATTCTCCGTGGTATGCAGACATCATCTATGTGTTGAAAAACCTTTAGCCCCCCCGGGCTTAAGTAAGATTAAGGCCATATTTATCAAGCTTAAAGTGGTTAAGTTTTGCATCCTGGAAAACTCACTCTACTGGAAATACCCTGGGGAGATATTGCTGAGATGTTTGCTGGAAAATGATGCAAAACGAGCCAAAGAAGAATTTCACAAAGGTGATTGCGGAGGACACCACTACTGGAAAACCACCATGCAAAAAATCCTGAGGGAGGGTTACTATTGGCCTACAATATTCGCAGACGAGTACAAAGAGGTCTCCAGCTGCCACGAATGTCAGATTTTTGATGGGAGAAGAAAGATGCAACCTTTGCCACTAAATACGATCTTAGTCGAAGCACCTTTCATGGAGTGGGGTTTGGATTTCATAGGGGAAATTAATCCACCATCCTCGATGTAGCACAAATGGATACTCACGACCACTGACTACTTCAAAAAATGGATAGAAGTGATCCCCATGAAGCAAGCTACCGATGCGTCATCATCCAATTTTTGGAGACAAACATCATGTTGAGGTTCGGATGTCCCGTCAAGATCATAACAGAAAATTTGGCCGCATTCAAGTCCAAACGAATGGAAAAGTTTTGTCAGGATTACAATATAACCCTGGTCCATTCTACAATGTACTACCCATAGGGAAACGGGTTATCAAAATCCTCGAATAAAATCCAAACCAGGATCATCAAAAGACACTTGCAATACAATAAGAAAGATTGGCATAAAAAGATTATCTATGCGCTGTGGGAAGACCAAGTTACCACCAAGAATTCCATCTCAACATCGCCTTTTTAGATTGTATACAACACAGACAAAATTTTCCCTACCACACTAGGGTTTCTCGTCATAAAGCTACTACAGGAACAAGACACCAAACCAGATGACACGTAGAGGAGAATCAATCAACTGATTCACACACAACAGATGAGGGAACATGTATACAATCGATCATAACTCCACCAGGAGAAGATGAAGAGAACCTTTGAAAAACATTTTAGGTAGGGGAGCTGGTGTTGAGATGGGATGTGAGAAATGAAGATAAAGGAAATCATGGGAAGTTCGACCACCTCTGGACTAGTCCATTCAGAGTCAATGCGTATTGCGGGTGTTATCTCCTCAAATAAACCAATCGAGTTATTTCATTTTAGGTGATAGGATGTCTTTTAAAAAAATACATTTTTAATTTTTTAAAGCTTATTTTTTAGAGCTCTATGCATGTAATAAAGTTAAAATAAACTTTCGTTTAGTTTTTATTTCATCTAATTCAAATCTCAGGTTTCAGTGGCTTAGGTGAACATTTTGGTTGTTCATTAGACACCGAAAGCCTTAGCTTTCGATAGCTTAAACAAAGAAACCCGGGGCTATTCTAGCCACCGAAATCGCAGGAGCACAGGAGGAGTCATCACATCCTTTCACACATTTAAATCATCGGGTTTGAAGTTCTATAATTGCAATTAGCCACTGAAAAGACAGTAGAATTCATGACCGGGAGCTGATCTCTTCATGATATAGCGAATCTTTTTGGATCACTGTTTCATCAAACTACATGGTTACGTACCTCTCAGTCATCAACCATGATTGCTTCAAATCACAAGATGCTCTTTTTCATCCCTTGTAATCAACGCCAAGATATGATGTTCGCCTCATTTTTCTCGTCCCTTTCATAGTCGAGCCAAATCTCCCTAAGTTTACGCTGTGTAACTTTCCACCAAAATCCAATTTTTCAATCACAGGTGTACATGAGCATAGCGATAGATGAAGAAACGAGGATCAAATCTAAGGAAAGATATCGATGACATCAGTTACTTGGAATCACACCTGGAGGTATGCCAATTGTTCAAGGATGTAGGCTGTTATAGTTTTTGTAAAAAATTACAGAGTTCTCACCAGCAGGTAGCAGAAGCCTTTGCCTTGAATTTCGATGGAAGGAAAGCAGTCATCGGTCGAGATGAATTCAAGGTGGACGAATCCCTCATAGCCGAGGTAACAGAGCTTCCTAGGACTAGAGAAAAATGGTTTAAAACCATTGTCACAAAAAATGTTGAATTCAGGTCTTACTTGAAACCAGAATGCAAGGATTTGATATGGAAGAAAGATATTCATGTGTCTTTCCTTGAAGAGAAATGAAAACAATTACTAAAAGCCATTATGGTCTATATAACTTGCGAAGGAAGATATAACAGGGTGATGATTTACCATTTCAAACTCATGAATCATTTTACTGGTAGAAACCCACTCAATCTGCCTTATTTTCTCCATAGAATCTTATCTAAGATGGCTCATCAGGTCAAGGCCAAGAACAATAAAGTTGCAGGTAGACTATCCCACCATGGTCTAATTAAACTTTTGGTTTGTGAGATGTTGCAGAGAAGAGGCAAAGAGTGGAATTACTTCTTGTTATGGAGTGATTTTCAGACTGATGTACATCCAGAGGGTAAAAATAGCCCTCATTCCAAGAAAACTTCTACTCCCAGAAGTGGAAAGAGGAGGAGGAGAGATATCTCTCTAGTTCCAGTTAATCAACCCTCTCCTTCCTCTAAGCTTAATAAAACTAAGAAGAAATTGAAGTTCAGTAGTGAAACAGATAAGGCCAAATAATCCCCAGTGAAAAAAAGCATTCTTAATCTTCCTTACACATACTGAGAGGATGAAGAGTGCCAGATTGAAACAGGGAATGAAGATTCGGTTACCACAGGGCGTGAAAATTTTGTTTTTGTAGATATATTCACAGCAAGTTATGAATACCTTCCATCACCTACACCTCAAGAAGAACAAGAAACACAAATTGCAGATGCCTCATCTAACAAAAGAGTGAAGTAGAGTAAATCAAAGGAAATCAAGAAGCTTAAGAAGAAGTTAGCTGAACAAGAACTGCTAGAAAGGGTAATTAAAACCAGATATGAAACTCTATCGAAATTTTTTGCAGAAAGCAACTCATCCTTGGAAATATTAGCTCATGAAATACTAAAGGAAAAGAAGAAGAAGGACAAGATTGTAAAAGATTACAACATATTATGGAGAGTAGCTTAGGGCTTGAAGAAAAAGGTCAGGGCTTTAAGGAAGCAAGCTATGTCTTCAAAACACCAGGCTCAAACACATGCTACTCTTGAAACCCTAGCAGAGGTGGCAGTTCAGTGCAATGAACCAGAGGTAGCCAGTAATCCTACAGTCTTTGAGCAAGATGCAGAAGCCTTAAAAGATCATCCCTAAGGAATTTTTGAGCTAAGACAAAAGGTATTTTTGAAATTTTGATAATTTCACTTAAACAAATCTTTCAGTGGCTTAGGCGAACATTTTGATTGTTCATTAGACACCAGAAATAGAGATTTCGGTAGCTAATTGGTCCAAAATTCTGTCTACTCTAGCTACCAAAAGTACTGATAAGGCATAAAGTTAATAGTTTTGCATAGATCCAAGTTTTCCTTGTCCAAAAGCCTCAGGAATGGTTCCAATCGATGGACAATAATTAATGACATCCTTATCAAGAGTTTGTTTTGATTTTGGAGATGGTCTACAAGACATAAATGTCAAAATTGGTTAGCTATTTTCAGGGATATAAAGATGTTTGACTGTTAGCAGGTGTCATTTTTTACTCTTCTCATATCATATACAATCCAATAGCCTCAGAAGGCTCACTACACCTGCCAAATAATCCGAAGGACATAAAGATCATTCAAGGATATGAATTGACCTAGTTTATAGGATCTTTGCCTATTTTCTTGGGCCAGTTATCAATTCTCTATTTTAGGAAAAATTCGATCCATTATTCTAGGATTTTGAAACAGTTTGTAAAGGCTATAAAGCCCATAACATTTGATGAACAAAGGGTTCTATTTTGAGTTCTGTAATCCACTGTTATTGTGATAAAGACACTTTCTTTAATATATTAAGCTTGCAAGCTTCTTTCATTGTTATTATCAGACTCTCTTTATCTTTTTCTATGCCTATGAGTTGAAATCATTTCTTTGTCTATGTTTAAAGGTCCCATGGTAACTGTCATCTTACCTTTGATTGTTAAGAAAGAATCATAAGCATCCTTTTCTAGTTTGTTGACCCATCATATATATTGTTATGTATGTTCTGGTTAATTGATTGGTTTTCTTATCCATTTAATCTACAAACCTATCTGATAATATTTCTTGAAGGCCTTGTACTGCATGAATATATCTAGACTGTCTTGAAGATACAATACAGTGATTTATATATTCATCTTGATCCAAACCCACACCCATTATTGAGAAAATAATTACAGAAAAGTTAAGTTACCAGGCATCTCTGAGATACAGCCTAGGAGAGTTTCCTGGAGTGATAACAATGAGAGCAATGATTATTTCCTAGAAGGATCAAATGGAGAGTGCCTTGGCTGAGGTCCTATAAATGATAGGTTTCTCAAGCATTATCTGACGAAACAAAATCCGTTTAAGTCATTTGTCATTGTAAATATTCGTTTTATTTTTGTGTTGAGTCAGTGGGTCAGCAGAAAATTGAAGCCTGAAGTGAAGGCCTTGAGTTTATGCTGAGTATTTCAGAAGATGTGTCGATAGGTTTAGGTTGCATATTGTTTTTCATATTTCTATGTCAAAGATTCAAAATAAGGCCCAATGGTTAGGCACCTGGTCTACTGTTCTTTTCTACCTCGCAGCGAGGATAACATCCCCGTTGGAGCCAGATGTTAACGCCACCATTTTTCTTTCAATTAGAGTCTGTTTTCAGTCAAGTTGTGGTCCATGTGTCCATACATGTGAATTCAGGTACATAGTAATGAAAGTGTCGGAGTTAGCAAGTGGCCAATTGTCCCTTGGAAACGGGAAGGGATTTCAGAGTCAAAACATGCGTAAATCGTATGGGTATGTTGTTCCCAGAAGGTTGGGTCTTATTAAAATTTAGTCTCTACATGCCCCAGGTTGAGTCAAATAGTTAATGGAAGTTGCATCGACAAGTAATGCAACTATTATCAGTTCATCATGAAGGCCGAAGGAATGAAAAATCGCAGTGTTCGTATCACATATGCCATGCAACCCTTATCGCCTATAGCTTACATGCGAGGATGTGTTATGGAAAATCTGCAGTCCAATTTGAAAAATCTAGTTGCCATAAATTCAATGTTCCTTGGAACGATCCCTCCTTCCACCCAATTTGTTATAAATCTCAGAGGTTTTGCACCCATGTTATTTGCGAAGTAAGATTCATGCTTTGTCTGTAAGTTTTCTTGTAGGCCTAGGTCGATTGAATTTTCCATCTTGGGCATTCACCGGATCCACTGTGTGCAAGATAAATACTGGTCACACCATGGAAACCTCTCAAAGCATAAATAAGGGCACTTGAAGTGGCATAATAACTAGACCCGAGCCCCAAAGTGATTGGGATTCGTTCCCACTCACAACAGACATCCCCAAGGATAAAAAGGGGATTTTCTCTTTACCAGTAGAAACGATGACATCACACCGCGCAAAACCTAGAGTGGAAAAAATTGAGTAGGAAAGAAGGACAGTAGAATCCCTGTTTCCCCAACAACAGATACCTCAGAGAAGGGGTAAGCCAAGGAAGAATAAAGGAGCATGGGAAACCCGAATCCTATACAAACTGTGCGCATGATCGTTTGCTGAAAAATTACTTATGCACGTTGTCCACCTGGAGCCTTTGGAAGGTACGAGCCAAGAAAGTGGGAGAAGAATGAGGAGGATGGATGCCATAGGTAAAAATGATCAAGAAACATCTCAACATCTGAAACATGCGAAGCTAGCCATCGGTGAATTGTACCAGAAAAACAGGAAGCTGAGACAACAACTAGCAACAAAGGCCATTGAAACGTCAACAACACAAGGTCATGAAAGGAACATGACGTGGCTCAAAAGATATATCAGAGAGGTGCATGATATGATCGTACAACTGTGTGAAGCACAACGACTGTTAAAAAAAAGGTCTGCAAAAACTCCAAAGAATATGAAACGACCGAGGAGATAGCCCACGCAGTGCTCGCCAACGAGCATAATAAACAAGATTAGCTGAGTTCGTCCTGTACCCGCTAACAAAAAAAACATCTTAACAGTTTTGAAGGAGACATTGCCCTAAGACAATTTTATCATTTTTGATAACGACCATGATAGTCGACAGCCACTTGCCACACACATTTTTCCGCAGCAAATGAACGCGTGATAGAAATCGAAGCCGTTACAGCAGATAGCGGGACTCTGATAAACAATTGTCCATTTAGACATCTAATAGAAGGAAAGCATTGACACATAACTCTCTATTGAAGATACCTGGCCGATAGCTGGATCCCCATGGTGGATTACAAGCTGTCATGATGTAGCCAGATGTATTTGTTGTCTATTTTTGGTAAATAGTCATGCGAAGAGTCTTTTAACGCAGAACAGTCAGTTTCCTTGTTTTTAGAGATAAAATTTAGAAGGGCAGGGTATCCCAAGTGGTGCCCTCACTTATATATTTGATATTTTCAATATAATCTAGGTTGGTTGGAAAAATTAGTATAGACAGTAACTATTATATGTAATTTGATTTTGACCGAAACTTAATGAAAAATTCTTGTAGCTTTGATGAAAAGATTCTAATTGTAGCAATCAGATGTATTGTTTTCCTTTGTTTGTGTATGTGCTTCCTGTTATCTTTATTCATATCTTTTTCTGTCTAAATCAGAATGAGTTTTCAAACTTGTGGATTCGTTGCACAACGCCCCTTGTTCGCACCATTTAGATAAAACGTATTTCTTCTAAAAGTTAACTCTGAATTCATTCACAACGATGCTTCGAGTTACTTCTTGTGTTTTCTCCTCGCCACCCACAACAATTTTTCACTGAAGACTATTGCTCACTTAGCCTTTATCCTCTCAAGTTCACTCACCGAGCCATTTGTTTCTATTGTTTTCTCGAATCGACTCCATAGCCCAAAGTCTTACTCTCTTGCGCGAATATAACTAGAACCCATTATTTCAAAGGTGTTAAATCTAGCCAACGATTTTAAAGCCATATCCTGTATCAAGACAAAGTCTCCTGAGAGAGCCCTCTCCAAGTCTGAAAGACTAATTTTGGGTCTGAAAGTTGGTTTAAACAATTACCTTTGTCGTCTATTTATCATCCGAACTGATTTATAGAGTGCTAACATTCTAGGGTCATTGCCAGGGATGAAATTGAATAGATTTCCCCTGGGAGAACAACTAACATTGTAGTTTTAAACCTGAAGCTAACATAGGAAAAAAAATTTGTATTGGCTGAAACCTTTACCCTGGTGACTCCCGTCAAAAAGGCCAGTAGCTCCAAGTAGCGCAGTTCGGGAACCCTGGCTCCAAAGATGATTTATACTAGAGAAAATCCTGACTCAAACCCTATAGAGCCTGTGTATGACCTCGAGAGAATTCTACACAGGACTAGAGAGAAATCTCTAGACCTGTTCTATTATCTAGACATAATCCTGTCCTTACCCAAAGATGGTGCACAAAGTATTGATGACCTTGAGTTTGATGAATTGTTTTGGGCAAACCCTGTTCATGTCTAAGTCAGAAACTAGCTTGGATGAAATAGTTTTTGACTAGAAGAGATTCCAAACCCTGATATCTAATAATATCTCTCAAATCCCAATCCCTCCTAGGGCCATGGATACCATATTCACCTCCCTCATTCTGCCCGACCGACTGCATGATTTTCCCCAAAATTATAGCCAAAGTATTAAGCTCTATGACGCTGAAGGGAATGTTTCATCCCAAAAACACCTAGATTGGTTCAAAGATTTCGTCGACCTAGAGGAGGTGGACTATGTAGATGTGAAAATGAGGTTATTCGCGTAGAGCCTTTCAGGGGAGGTGAGGAAATGGTTCAAATCCCTACCTCCTGCAAGGATTCGATACTTCTCCGCGTTTGAGATGTTTTTCATTAATAAATGGGGATACAAGAAGAACCCTTTGCAGCTGTTAACACAATACAATAATATGAAGAGGGCGCCTGAGGAGACGGTGCAAGAATTCTCAGCTTGTTTCATGAAGGTGTATAACTTTATTCTTGTAGAAGTCAAGCCACCCCTTGGGGCTGTGCAGTTGCGGTACGCTGACTCCTTCGAAAATGATTTTGCCTTGCTGTTGAGAGAAAGAATATCAAGAAATATAGACGCAATAATGAGAAACGATATCGAAGTCGAAGTAAACATGATGGTGTCGGGGAATATCAAATAGAGATTCAACAGAGGCAATAAGAAACCCCAAGGAGACGCACAACCATCAAAATCTTGTTCCTCGGACGACAAGTTTGACTTGATGATGAAGACAATGGAAAAGCTAATGGAGAGAATGCCATGGGAAACAAACCTGCTGCCCAAGAACAGAACGACCCCCAACACAAAAATCATAACCTCATGAGGGGTCAAGTTCCTCGGATCAGACAGAGGGAACAAAGGAAGCAGAGAGATCAAGGCGACCAATAGACAAGGCCTCCGTTCCAAAACAACTACATGGAAGAATTCGATCAGATGTTCGAAGACCAAATGCATTTTTGCGATGACAAGAACCCGCACATGTTTTTGACAGAGAGAACATGATCGATACATGAGAAGAAACAACAATGTTATGTTGGAGACAAATGATGCATGAATTTGGGAAACTGATGATGCGCTATCCTAGGAAACAGAAGAGTTCAGAAAAGGTTATCAGAACTCCATCATGTAGTTTCATAAGAAATATAACCTCAAGAGAAAGGAAGCATCTACCAAGCCTCATTAGACAAATCCCATAAGGAAAAATTAGGCGAACACCCCTTCCACAAGTTGACCGAGGCCAGACAACATGACCAAGGATGCAACAGAAAAGACAAAGTCAAAGGAGGAGGCCCCGAAGAAAACTCCAGAAGCAATTTGAGAAGCGGGTGGAAAAGAGGTAGAGAAAGTCTGTCCACCTTTTAACTTTGAGCATGAAATGGATAAAATCAAAATCTCTGTCCCATTCAATGAACTAATTAGAAAAGGCAAATATCAAGAGAAGATTATTAAAATGCTGAAAATGGGAGGGATCCCCGATACTTTGAATGTTCAAGACGATCACCCTTCTATTTTGTTTGGTATGCGTGTTGAGGAGACGAGTGATATCGAGGAAGTACCTCCTTTCTACGTTAGTTTGAAGGTTCATGAGATGAACCTACACAATTCCATGCTGGATTCTGGCGCGTCGCACAACCTCATTCCAAAGGTGATCATGGATGAACTAGGTTTGGATATCACCAGACCCTACAAGGACCTTTTCTCTTTTGATTCAAGGAAAGTCAAGTGCTTAGGTCTCTTTAAGGACTTGGTCGTGTCATTGGTCCAAATTCCTTAAAAGAACATGGTTATGGACATGGTCGTGGTGGACATATCCCCTAAGTTTGTCATGCCACTATCCAGATCGTGGGCTTCGAGGTTAAAGGGGAACTTGAAAATGGACATGTCATACGCCACCATACCTATCTTTGGCTAGGACAGATGGTTGTACAAAGAAGTGCTGCTGAAATACATGGTAAGTAGAAAAACACAACTGAACAACCACCCCATATACTCCATCGATACTGAGGTTGTTTCTTCTATATTCTACAATGACCTGAGTTTTGAAGAGGAAGAGTCGACAACCATTATGGCCACCGATGGCAAAGCCATGCGACAAGCATACGAGTGCGTTGATCCAAGGAAATACATAGAGAATGAGATGTGGAACATGATTTTTGATGACACGGTCAACAAAGAAGGGGTTGGGGCCGACCTGTGGGTAAATTCCCCCAAAGTGGGTTCAAATATATGCTCATACAAACTCACTTTTGACTGTACAAACAACATGGCCGAGTATGAGGCGCTAATTTTGGGCTTGAAGGTATTATAGGAATTAGGCGCAGAAAGGATAGCAGTACACGGAGAATCCGAGCTGATTATAAACGAAGTGAAAGGCATATATCAAGAAAAACATCGCAGGTTGAGAGCATATAGAAACTTGGTGTTAGACCTCCTCGAGGAGTTCCCGGACTATAATCTGCCAGTCGTCCTGAGGGGGAAAAATCAAATTGCTGACACATTGGCCACCTCATACTCGGTTTTCAAAATCCATTGAAGAGTCAACAACACAAGGTCGCGAAAGGAATGCGACATGGCTCAAAATACATCTAAGATAGGCGCAGGATACGATCGTACAACTACACAAAGAACAACGGATGTCGGAAGAAAGGCATGAAAAACACTCCAAAGAATGTGAAATGACAGAGGAGATAGGCCGCACAGTGCTTTCCAGTGAGCATAATAAACAATATTAGCCGAGTTCGTTCTGTACCCACTAAAAGAAAACAAATCTTGACAGTTTTGAAGGAGACATCACCCTAAGACAATTTTATAATTTCTGATAATGGCCATGATAGTTGACAACCACTTTCCATGCACATATTTCCCCAACAAATGAGTGCACGATAGAAATTGAATCCGTTACAACAGATAGAGGGACTCTGAAAAACACTTGTCTGTTCAGACATCTGATCGAAGGAAATCATTGAAACACCACTCTCTCTTGACGATACCTGACCGATAGTCGGATCCCTATGGAGGATTACAAACAATCATGATGTAGCCAAATGTATTTGTTGTATATTTTTGGAAAAAAGTCATGCAAAGAGTCTTTTAACGCAGAACAATCAGTTTCTTAGTTTTTAGAGATAACAGTTAGAAGGGCAGGGTATCCCAAGCAGTGCCCTCACTTATGTATTTGATCTTTTCAATGTAAGCCAGGTTGGTTGGAAAAATTAGTATAGACAATAACTATTGTATGTAATTTGAGTTTGACTGAAACTTAATGCAAAAGTCCTGTATCTTTGATGAAAAGATTCCAATTGTAGAATTCAGATGTATTGTTTTACTTTATTTGAGTACGTATCCTATTATCTTTATTCATATATTTTTCTGTCTAAATCGAAATGAATTTTTGAACCTATGGATTCGTTGTGCAACGCCCTTTGTTCGCGCCATTTAGACAAAACACATTTCTTCTAAAATTTAACTCTGAATTCATCTGCAACGGTGCTCTGAGTTACTTCTTGTGTTTTCTCGTCGCCAACCACAACGATTTTCCACTGAAGACTGTTGCTCTCTTAGCATTTATCCTCTCAAGTTCATTCATCGAGTCATTTGTTTATGTTGTTTTCTCGAATCGATTCCATAGCCCAAAGTCTTACTCTATTGCACCAATATAACTAGAACCCATTATTTCAAAGGTGTTAAATCTAGCCAATGATTTTAAAGCCATATCCTGTATCGAGATAGAGTCTCCTGAGAGAACCCTCTCCAGGTCTGGAAGGCTAGTTTTGGGTCTGAAAGTTGGCTGAAACAGTTACCTCTGTCGTCTGTTTATCAATTGAACATATTTATAGAGTGCTAACATGTTGCACCTCGCTGAATGGTGGTATAACTCAACATATCACACATCGGATAAAATGACACTATTTAAATCTCTTTATGGATATCAACCACCATCTTGGAAAGATTTAGCCACAAATCAAACAAAAGTTGTATTAGTAAAAAATCATTTAGATGAAAGTAAAAAAGTTGTTCAAATACTTAAGGAAAACTTAGCAACAAAAAGAAACAAAATGAAGAAACAAGTTGACCAACACCGAATAGAAAGAGAATTTGAATTTGCAAAATGGGTATTTGTAAGACTTCAACCCTACAAACAATTATCTCTTAAACACTAAGAAAATCATAAATTGGCTCTGAAGTTTTATGGACCATATCAAATTAACAAAAAAATCAGTCACGTAGGTTATGGGTTGGAATTACCAGATAAAATTCATATCCACAACGTTTTTCATGTGTCGTGTCTAAAAATGATTGTAGGGAAACACCAAAAGGTGCAAACACTACTCCCTACATTGGATGAAGAAGGCCGAATCATTTTAGAACCAAAAGCCATTATTGCCACTAGAGAAAAAAAAGTTGTGATCTCACGTAATCAAGGAATATCTTATTAAGTGGAAAAACCTTCCAGAAGAAGATGCATCATGGGAATCAAAATATTTTTTCCAGTTACACCCATCGTTACCAATTCTTTGAGGACAAAGCATTTTTAAGGGGAAGGCAACGTTATGAACATAAAAATATACATAAAAAATATAAAAATAAATATAACAATTAAATGATAATTAATAAATAATTATTAATAATGAAAAGACATGGCTATTGGTTATGAGCACCCCTGCGTGGCTATATAAGTGAGCCCTCATTTCTCAATTGTAATCATCATATTTTATTCATTATTCCATACATATATTATTTCATTTCTATAGCTCATTTTTTTGTAACACTCTCGGTTCCAACGAGTTATTACACTAAGGTGCCCCTTTTAGATAATTTATTAAAATGACAACCTTAGTGAAATCCATTAAAGAATGCTCAATAATACTCCTGAATTATGAGAATGGTTGAAATGCATCGGAATCGAAATATAACTGTGCATGAGTGATCGTGAACATGAAATATGATAAGCACACCTTCAAAAGCATCATATAACTCCTCTAAAACCATTGAGCTAACTGGTAACGTCTAATTATCCCTCTGATCATACTGACACAAACCCATAAAGTCATCTCCAACTGTAGAGAAAGGGAATCCAAAAAATGGGGACATTACATTTTTTTGATATGTTCTAAATGCCTTTAACTCTGCAAAATGTACATGCAATAGGATATTTTAGATCACAATAGTTTAACAAACCTATCAAAATCCTTCCTTTTAAATACACCATAAATATTATTTTTGTTTTCTCATGAACAATACAACTCAATTCACATTTCTAGGTGAGTATATGTTTTCTTGTGAACTATACTTTATTTCTCAATTCCGAGTCTTGAGTAGAAAGTCACTGTCATTTGATTCTTACCCAATTACTCCCTTTTGCACACTTTTCAACCAGGTGTGATTTTTATCTATGCCCATTCATCTTTGCACCTGATTTTTTGGAATTTTGACATGAGCTCAACCGAGCTCCTTCATGACCATATTTTGAACAACCTATCCAATTTTTACCTTCACACGAGCCCCAATCTACTAGTTACAACTTGTTGAAGTTTTCACTAATTTACCTTTTTAGCCTTGAATTCTACATGTGCCTTCTACGTTCTCCTGTGCACTTTTAGGTGTCCAAATTATGAATCTAACTACATGGATGTATTCTATGGATCAAAATGTTTCCATATACTACTATTGTGCCTCAAAATGATTCTATAGCAGGAAGTTATGGCCTCCAGAAGTCAACTAGGCCTCATTTTTACCTTGCACTGTTTGCCATGTAACTTCCTCATACATGCTACATTTGGAAAAAACTTTAGCTTATTAGAAAAATCTCTTCGATCTCTTTGATTTTATAAGTGTAAAATGTGTGTCCAACTATGGGTCCTAAAAGGACACATGGTTTTGTACAAATTTGATCTTCAAAAAATGTTGTTTAGGCCTCCAAAAATGGCCTGCAAAAACATGACTTGGAAAACACCTAGTTTTTCTGGTAATTTTCGCTATTTTATAAGAATTTTTAATTATATTCCACTAACTAGGATGATGATGTAGAATCCTGGCTCCACCTAGTACCCTGGGATGACGCCATGTTATCCTCTTGCCTACCTAGCCTTGCCTCTTCGGACTCCACCACCTTCTACCTTCTCTTTCTTCTTTCCTTATCTCTGATGGCACACATGTCCTTTGATTTTGGGCCCCATTGCATAGCTTCCCATGTGGAATAATTTTTTTGGTCATGGGGACGGGTGGGCCCCATTCTGCATCAATTCCTTGACGCACACAATCTGCTCGCTAGTCTGATCTGACGGTGGAGGATCAGGAGGGGTTGGGGTCACATTTCAGCCCCCCCCCCCCTCCCCC
>SNQJ01S0095597.1:11321-23613 GCA_010110895.2 Picea sitchensis
GTTGCGACGGTTTTTCTCGCACATTCAACATCTACGTTGTAAGTTATTGGCTTGGCATAAATGTTTGTCGAAATTGCGATGAATTTTCGTCGTAATTGCCACATTTCTTCGTTGTTATTGCAACGTAAATTCGTCGTAATTGGCACGATGCATAGGGTTAACCGATCTTGAAGGTGGTGACACGTGGAGTGCTTATTCCGTCGATGTTTCCATGCACACGTGAATTGTGGATATAGCGACGAAATTCTTCTGACGAAAAAAAATTCTCAGCTTTCGTGGAAATTGCGACGGATAAGTGTGGCAATATCAACGAAAAACCGTCGCAAATTTGGTCATATGTACTAGTGTGTTCATGACTTGGGTAAATCCATTGGCTTTGCATCATTGGATCATCGGGAGAATAAGATAAATGCTCTAGATGAATTGGAGTTGAGTGAGATACTACAAGTGACTAGTTCTCTACAAAGGGTTTGTTTAATCATTGAGGGAAAGAAAAAGAGCAAACATACTATTGCTTTTTTGACCAATGGTCCACGAAAATCAAATCAAAACGTTACTAGTTTCTTGGTTGTCATTCTGGAAGTGAAATATGTCTTTGAAATTTCTTGGGATTTGTGAAAGAAACGTATTGAACCTAGTCAACTCAATGTGTGATCGCAAAGATTGTTAGAATTGACTTCTCAAACAATTTGCAAGTGAAGATCCAAGACAAATATGTTGTGATCCAAATCAAGTCACCAGAATGTGCATGATACCAAAGGATGAAGAAGGTTTTCCTATCTTATGTGTCATTATCTCTTGTTGATGTTTTGTAGTCTTGTGTGGTGATATTTTGTGATGTAAAAATCATTCCTAAGTTTTCTTAGTAAAGTGAGTTGTAGCTGGAAGGGAAATATAGCTATGTGGTTTGTCTCTTGTCATTGTTCATTGATGTAATATTGTTTGATGAATGTTGCAATATAAGTTCTTATTGGTAGGTGCAAAGAATGTAAGATTGACGTGGATACATCCCATGTATAGACTATTATCCTAGAGAACTGGCGAGCACCATGGTTGGGTACCTAGGTGTCTCGGTAGATGGAAATATGTCCATAGGATGGTCAATTGTTCAGTCTTTATAGTCAGGTTGATGTCGGGCCCTAAAGTACAACAAGTTCCCAGTCAATCTGTGTGATACCAGTGGTACAGTGGGTTCCCATCTGATATGTTGTTCGAGATAATAATGCTACAAGTGAATGGAGGAGCATGGGCACTTTTTGGTTCTAAGATGAAAGCGATTTGCTTGGATTAATAACCACTGGTTGGTTATCATGGTAGTTAAAATACAATGAAGTTGCATTGTTCTCGCTAGAGTAGCCAAGGGTTGATTGCAGGCTGAATTTTGGAGTCAAATGTTGAGATTGTAGTAGGAAGGACATATATGTTGTCTTGAATACAACAAAGATTTCCTTTTGGAGTTTGGTCCAAGGGAAGCCGGTGATAATGATTGTGGCAACAGATGGAGATCAAATGGTGACGAACAAATAAGTTAATTTTTGTGAGTTGAGTTTAATAAAATCATACTTGACCATATGGAAATTTGAATCATATCTTGTATTTATAGCAAGTCTATAATTCCATGTTTTGATCCAATGTATTGGTCTTCAAAAAGTTTAAGCATGTATCTTGCCTACAATTGCTACTTAAGAGAAGTATTGTAGTGGTACTTAAGCATTGTTTTCAAAGCTTGTACCTGGTGTCTCCATCGGATGGAGTATGTTAATTATATGTACCTATATCTATGTATGTAACGTGTAAAAGGCATATCATTGTAAGACCTAGATAGGCATGCATACCCCTTTTCCATGTGTCCCTGATGATTTGGATGACCTATTCAATATAGTGTAGATACTTATGTAATAGAGTTGGTAAACACTTGGAGGAGTGGGCCATGTGTTGGCTAGATTCTCTATGAGTGGACCATGTTGGTTGTAGACTCTAAAAACCATAATTTTTATATACATTCAGGGGGAGTTCATCAAGAAGTTGAATGAACCATGTACACAAAGGACATCCTATTAGACCGACAGTTGCAGTGGTTAGGTACCCATGCAATCTAGTGGATGGTTGTTCCTTTATATGGACTTTGACAGTTTGGTGATGTCTACATGATGAGGTACCAAATGTAGACAACTAGATGATGATCAAATATAGACTTTACTAATCAAGGGGTTCTTCAATTCACGGTGGAGCATGCATTCTAGTGGATGGTTGTTCCTTTATATGGACTTAGAGAGTTTGATGATGTCTACATGTTGAGGTACCAAATGTAAACAACTAGATGTTGATCAATTATAGACTTTGTTTTAGCATTTTGGGTTCGTCAATTCAAAATGGAGCATTTGTTGCAGTGAACTAGATGATGAGGAGGACAAGTAGTCATTAAGGGGGAGTGTTGGAATTATTAACTCCTACTTGTTGTGGTATGATCATATTTGTGATTGTTATGATTATTGGTCATTATTGGGTAAAGTTCTATTTTTTAGTCTATATTTAAGGAGGTTGTTAGATTTGATGACCCTTATTTTGATGTGGTTGAGATATTCTCTCAACAAGTTGTTGTTGTAGTTAAGATATGCATTTATCTTAAACTTAAATTTGTTGTATTTATATGTAACATTATTTGATGTTAATAGCTCAACACAATTTTGGTTGATATAATAGCAACAATTCTAATATATAATAACAACAACCAACTTTATAAAAGTGGTTGATATATGTTGAACCCTAATTATCTAAAAACTGAAAATCTTAAACTGTAATATGCGAAACTAATTATGTAAATTGAGAATCCTAATTATCTAAAAAACGTAAACCATAAACTAAAACCCCTAACTATGTAATTATCTAAGAACCATAACTATCTAAGTTGAGAACCTTAAAGTGAGAGAGTAAATCGTAAAGTGAAAACAACAAACCTTAAACTATAAAGTGAGAACACTAATAGAAAACATAATTATTTAAAATCGTGTTGTTGTCTATTTATTGTCATATGCATCAATGGAGTACACTGAGTAACAATACACATGATAAATATTCACAAGATATGCTTAACCCCAAAAATACAAATCATAATAGTCGTTTAGTCTCAATGCATGACACAATACTCGCTATGGTGAATACAGAGATTTCCATGGTGGTGGTAGTGACTATAGTGGTGGGATCTTCGCTTTTAATTAATAATAATACAGATGGTTACACTCATCTCTTACAACCTTCTCTCCGGGCTTGCACATCTTTGCACTGCAATTCCAAAGATAACAATGGAAAACCTGAGGTTAGTATAATATTTTGATTACAAATTTTGTAAAGACTACATGGATGAATTTGGATACATTTAATAATATACATGATGTGATTATCTCTTGGATTGATTTCAGCTTTCTTGCATAGATTATCAGGGTCCTTAGATCGCAGAAGATGGATGCCCGCTTCGTAATTAAACATGCAAAGTTAACAGAATGATTTGAGGAAGTTGGTCAATTGCTCTCTCACCCATCGAGAGCCAAGAGAGCCAATACAGGGTATGGGGAGGGGTGCAAGGAGTACATGGAGTGTCGTTCGTCTTCGTGATCCAACCTACATAAACATCATTGGTTTCTCTTATCGTCATCCATCGAGTGTAGCTAGATCTATAATTTACTTTACTTGACCTATGTGCAATGCAAGACRAATAGAGGATTATTGGCTGAACATTGTGTCAAAAGCAGAAATAGGAGCATGGTGGGTGGAAGGAATAATAGATGAGTGATTCCATTCCTACCTTTGTTTCATGTTTTTTGAGTTTTCTATCTTGTGGGAAGAGGCAATTTGACATGTTTTTTGAGTTTTCTATCTTGTGGGAAGAGACAATTTGACAGTGAACGAATGCCTCTAAAAATGCTGGAAGTTATTAACATTAATTTCATTCATTGATTGGGATGCACAACTAAGAATATGCTAATATCTTCAATTGTTGTTCATAAGATTAGAATTCATAATTAAAAGATCATTAAATGTGTCCATTTCTAATAAATGTACGCCTTTAAAGAGGTTGTTAGATTTGATAACCCTTATTTTAATGTGTGGTTGAGATATTTTCTCAACAAATTATTGGTGTAATTAAGATATGCATTTATCTTAAACTTAATTTGTTGTATTTATATGTAACATTATTTGATGTTAATGGCTAAACACAATTTTGGTGTATGTGAACAACAAACAGTTTAATCACCAAAAAAAAAAAAAAAAAATGTAAAAATATATTAATTAATTTCATAACTGCAACCATCATCATTTATATTTCGGAAATTACAACCTAAATTCTTTAATGAAAATTAAAGAAAAGCTTGTATATTGGAACGGCCTGGCAAGTGTTGGTGCGTAAAAAGAAATTCACTTACAACAAATGTGAAATTCGATCGCAATAAATATTTACCGGTAACCAGGAATCGAACCCAGCCAGTATCTAATATGCAGTGAACTGCTCTACTGGGCAACCTTATTCGCAAGAGTGAATTTCTGATCAAAGCGGACTACAGTTATTAGCTGTTTTACACAACTAGACGACAGAAAAAATAAAATGGACAGGAACATGACAGAATATTACAATTGAACCGGAACATCTACCAACGAATTTCTCTTTAGTAGCTTGTAACAGTCTTGCGAGATGCAGCTCCTGGTATAGGAACTGTAAGACTAAAAACATGTATTTGGCTCAAAGAGTTCATGCTGTAAATGCTTTCGGTACCTCGCCTTACCTGGAATCGGCCTTTACGATCGAATAATATGTTAATACTAATTAACTCTTTAAAGGTAGGTTCAGCACATCAAGATCTGTGCAAGTTTATGAATTGCTTCAGCTATCATTTATGCATAACATAAAGCTAAAGAGGAATGCGCAGCATCATGCCCTTTCTACTCTCATCTTTCTTAATTATAACCTCTGTGTGTGAGAGCGCCTTGAAATACATAAAACTCTGCATTTCTGGAATGTCGGTCTATCAGAAGCAGAGCTTAATACAGAAGCACATGAATAAAGATCTTTCCCCTTTTTTTCTTTCATTTTCTAAAAATAAAAAATAAGTTCTTTCGCTCTGAATATAACAAAGGCAGGCCTTATAACACACAGGCAGGCTCATTACACAGGTGCCTTTTCATTATAAAATCAACTTATTGACAGTAATATTGCCAATTCATTCTCCAATAATATTCTAGACTCATGATTTTCAGAAAGATAACATTCTAGACTCCTGATTTTCAGAAAGATAATTAAAGAGCCTCACAAAATATTTAGAAATTTCTGGTGCACACTTTTGATATTTCAACGGCATTAAAAGGCCTTTAGAAAATAAAGTTCTATCGAAGTTTATTAGCCCTTCTATAGCAGAAAGAAAGAAACATCTTCTATACCGCTACAACACTGGACTATGCATATCATATACTTTATTTAGCCTTTTGTCATCCTGCGCAGTCTCTTTTGCTGATCATCAAGAATTACAAGCTTAATTAATTTACAACAAATATCACAGAAGATCAAAAAGCCTGCAGACTGGTGGAAAAGCTTGCAAACGGCTCGAAGACGAGGCGTTTCTGTTTGAAGGTGTTGCAGAAAGCCATGTGCGCCATCAGAGCTTCCTCCATCCCCATGTATTTGTTGCCGGATCTGCGGAATTCGTCTTTCACGGCTTCTGCGCAGAGTCCACAGATCCATCTCCCGCAAAACGTGTCTCGAATGAGGGATGTGTAAGCAGGCGTGCACTCCTCCATTAGTCCACAGCATTTGCATCTCATCAGTTCTACTTCCACTCCGCATTTTCCTTCGAAATGATCCGCCACACTCATCATCTCCGACGCAAATTTCATTTTAACCGGACGCCTCTAATAATACCTTGTCCGCTACTTCCTTCTTGCAATTTTCCTGTGTATTGCATATGCAATTTCCCCTTAATGTTCCCCTCTTCCTGTCAGTTCAGAGCAATCAATGGGTTAGGGGTATCATTTAAATTTTCTTTTCCATTTTCTCACATTTTTCACACCATATTTTATATGGTGTGCGGTAGATCGCTTGGCTCGCCCTGAGACTCTTGTTTCTCTTAATTGAAAATTTCTTTAATTTTATTAAAAAATATATAATGGTGATGGTGAGTGTGGTTAGAGGTTGACCCACTCTTTCCCAAAATTATACTATGGTGTATAGTGGGGTGAGGTGTTGTCACATTCATCTTTACCATTTTGATCCACGTTGTCATTTTTAAGCACACCACTTTCCTTTATCTATAAAAATGTGAAGTCCATGTGCTTTTCTCATTGGGAATGCATAAACATGTTGTAGTCTAGTGTAGCATTCTACCCACCATTTATTCTTAGTGCATTGTAATGTTAAGAACTTACCTTTAGTGTTCCCAATATGAATTTGTGTCTTCTCCTATTAAGAGTTAACAGTGGTCCCTATTAAGGAATCAACTTCCTAATTTATAGCAACATTCCATCTACAATTGATTCTTTGTACCATGTGATGTTAAGAATTTATTCTCATCATTTTCTTTTTATTTATTCTTTACATTTTTTATAATATATTTTTATGATGGGTGATAGATCACTAAGTTTTGACATTTTTGATCTGTTTTGACATTTTTATCCATATTACTTTTATTTATCTATGAAAATTTAGGATCTACTTTCTTTTTTTTAAGATAAAACATCAACATGTTGCAATTATTGCAACATTCTACACTCTTTCCCAAAATTATATGGTGGAGAGTTTGCAACATTCTACACTCTTTCCCAAAATTATATGGTGGGGAGTGTGCTGAGGAGATTGTCATACTCATCTCCATAATTTGATCCACATTGTCATCTTTATCCATGTCACTTTCACTTATCTATAAAAAAATTTGGGGTCTACGTGCTTTTATAGATAAGGCATCAAACATGTTGCAATCATTGTGCATTCTACCCACCTTTGATCCTTTGTATATTGCTAAGAATTTATTCTCACCCTTAGTGCCCCCAATATGAATTCACTTCCTTCCTTATTATGAGTGATCCATATTACTAAGGCATCAACAAGTTGCAATTTATTGCAGCATTCTATCCATAATTGATCATTTGTGCAATGTAGTCTTAATAATTTTTTCTCACCATTTTCTTTTTATTTTCTTTTTCTTCACATTTTTCACAATATATTTTATGGTGGGTAATAGATTGCCAAGATTGTCATGAGAATCCACGTTTATCTTAATTGAAATCTTCCTTCAATTTTATTAAAAATTATATGGTGGAGAGTGTGGTAAGGGGGTTTTCACACTTTCCCCCAAAATTATATGGTGGAGAGTGTAGTGAGGGGGTTGTTACACTCATCTCCACAATTTGATGCATGTTGACATATTTAGCCATGCCACTTTCCCTTATCTATGAAAATTTGGGGTCTGTGTGCTTTTATTATAGACAAGACATCAACATGTTGCGATTTATTGTAGCATTCTACCCACCACTGATCCTTTGTGAATTACAATGTTAAGAATTTATATTCTCACTCTTGGTGCCCCAATACGAATTTGCTCCATTCTTTATTATGAGTGGCCTATGTTAAGGCATCAACATGTTGCAATTCATTGCAGTATTCTATCCACAATTGATCCTTTGTTAAACATGATGTTAAGAATTTATTCTCACCATTGGTACCTAGTCAATATGATTTTGCTTCCTTCTTTGTTATGAGTGGTTCCTACCTAGCATCCACATGCTTATATTGAATGCATGAGCATGTTCTGTATCCATATAAGGGAGACATTATTGTTTGTGGACTTCTTTCATTGAATTGATAAATGTATTATTATTTTTTTGAAAATTATAAATTGTAAATTATTGTTTTTGTATTAAAATGATTTTATATTATATTAATGTAAAATTGAACTTCATACCTTTTATACATTAATCATAGGTAAAATCACTAATAAAAGTGGAACATTAATATTAAAGAATGAGGATTTTATCATCCTACTTCTAACGTGAGAAGATTGAGAGATTGTCGTTACAGACTCTTCCATTTTTTGTTTAAGCATTCTAGTATAGTTGGGATGACAACTTTATTATTCCTTGTCTTCCAGGCTATAGGGACTATAGTAACTGGCTTTCCATCTTTTTACATTAGTTTGTTAAAATTTTACCAGACAAATGCGATTATTGTTTATGCATTTCAGATTTTCCTAAGTTTATAGGACCAACATTTTATGTAGACCAATCATAGGTTTTTTCATCTTATTTGTCCTCACATCATGGCAAACAAGCTAGGCATAACTGAAGTTTCTTGGCTATTAGCTCCTCTGCGTGTTTCAACCTCGAGGGCATGTCTTCTTGTTCCACATGTTGGTGCATTTCTCCCAAATTTAAGCAATTTCTATGTCAATGTAAGCAAAGAGTATTTTTTTTATCATAAAGAGTTTTTTATCCATATGCTCCATTATAGGCTATCTAGTATCCATGGCATTAGTTATCACTCCCATTTATTTTACAAGGAAGTGATAAGATTATTTAATTGTAGTAAAACATAAAAAAGAATCAAGGTTTAGATTTCTGGTACATGCCTCCAATAATAAGTAAACACACATATTTTTCCAAAAAAACCCAAAAGATTCACAATTCACACGTTTTTTAGTTCCTTGATAATTAGAGGTCGTGTTATAGTGACTCTCTAAAGGTAATTATCTTCCATTCACATCTCGATTGTGTATGAATGTAATGGTCATGGATTTCAAACAACTAATGGAAAAAAGGGAAAGAGAGAAATTTTCTCAAAACTTTGTCTTTGCATATATAAACTAGTAACCAGTTGCATGTCCTTTGACACTCATTGTTCTTTCGCCTAGAAACATTGGCTTGGAATACAATTTTTTGTATTGTCTGAATACTCTATATCTCTTTCTGGAAAACACCAATACCTTATTAGTCCCTGCCGAAGGCGTAGAGGGACTATAGCGATCGATAATTCATTGACTTCATATTAGTTTGTCCTTTTTATATAATAACAAATACCATATATGCATGATCTGATTGGATAACAGATTGGGGGTCTTATTTCCAACTTCGTTATTCCCAATGTTTGATATGTTAGCATATCCAAGGTTTTTGATCATATACGATCTTTTTGAGTTTTTATTTTTTTCTTGAAATGTTTGGATATCCAAAGTTTTGAAGATAGAGAGTCGGTTTTTTATTAGTTGACTTCATATTAGTTTGTCCTTTGAATAAATTTGTTTTTTACATAGCCTCTATTGTTCGAACTATTGTTACTAATTTTTTTTATTGTTATAAAATAATATAATAAATGTTTTTTCATACGTAAGAGACCTGTCATGCTGCATTCTTTCTTAAATATTTACAGAGAAGTTATGACAGACTTAAATGTTTACCTAACAGGCCTCACAACCTTAAATGTTTACTTAACATGCCTATTACAATACATTTTCTTTCGGGTTTTTTTTTATATGCAATGTTCTCTGCAGTGAATATGGACAATATTGTTCTTCAACGGCATTGATGGTTCACTGGTTCATGCTTGCTTCTTACTTGTTCACTGATTTCTTATTTTCCCGTTGTTGTTGTTCTTGTTTGCCTGTTGGTCTTGTTGTAGTTTGCACGCTTGGGACTCTGTAACCATGATTGGAATTGCCTTGTTGTCGTTCCCCATTGACGGGCGGATTTGGGTATCATGTTTAGCTTCGCTTGCTATTTGCAGTTTGCAGGTGGGAAATGTGACTACTGGGGATGCCTGAGTCAAAATCCTCTTGCAGAACATCTTTGTATGTGAGGAAAAAATACGATTTCCTTTTCGTATGCGTCACTATGGTTGTGCTGGAGGTAGGTTTTGTGTCGAACATTGGCCTTTTGTCATTCCTCGTTGACGGGCAGGTTTGGGTGTCGTGTTTAGGTTCGCTTGATATTTGCAGTTTGCAGGTGGGAAATTTTACAGTTGGGGATGCTTGAGTCGAAATCCTCTTGCAGAACATCTTTGTATGTGAGGAGAAAATACGATTTCCTTTTCCTATGTGTCATTGTGGCTGTGATGGAGGTAGGTTATGTGTCGAACATTGGCGATCAGGAATGAGACGAAGACAACATTACATTTATGCTTCTCTGGTCGTAGTAATCACATACAAAGATGGACTACAAGAGGATTTTGATCGCTCCCAGTATTGAAAAATACCAGCCGTGAAAATCGTACCTTTCTTAATTTCTTGCACAGTGGCAGGCCTTTGGATGGTCCTGGTAGCTTTGAATTTTTACCTGATAGGTCTCACAACCTGAAATATTTGGTTAACAGATGTGTTACAATACATTTTCCTTCGAATTGTTTGATACAATATTGTGTGCAGTGAATTTGGCCAATATTGTTCTTCATCGACATTCCTAGTCAGTTGGTTGGTGCTTGCTTCTTGGTTCATTGGATGTTGTTTATTCTTGTTTGATTCAACTTTGCAAGGTTGAGGTCCTGCCGCTGCAGTTGGGCCTTTTGGTGCTTCTTGGTGCTTCTTAACTGGGTTGTTATTTGCTACTTGCTCTTGTTTTCTTCAACTTTGCAATGTTGGGGTCCTGCATCTGCAGTTGGATCTATTGTTACATGGTTTTACAGTTGGCTCCCCAGAAAATACTATTAAGATAAAATAATATGCAAAAGTTTGCAATGGATGTAAACAACATATATTATGGCTTGAACCAGAGTTTGTTGGGCTCCAACTATATTTCATAGCTGACGATGTTTTTCCCATAGTTAATGTCTCTCTACGGCTTCATAGTTGATGTGTGAGCGATAAAGTTCTTCTCTCCCTTTCTTTTTCCTCTTATAAACTTGCCCATTTTTCCCTTTTGTTCTTACCCTCTATTATGCATTTATGGTTCTATACTTTGTCACATTTATGTGCCAGCGGGTTCCCAATGTGGCGAACTGACAAATCGTCATCTCCATCTATATCTTCACATCACGAGTCCGACCGATCGTCATTCATTTTCATACTTAGCCAATTTTATGAACGCAGGTTCGTGGATAGGTGCTAGCGAACTCTAGTAACCCATGTTTGGGGTATACATCTTGCACCCAAAACTTATGTGCTCTACAATTCAACCCAGGACTCCTCAAACTCACAAGCCTGCCTCTACCTATGATGACTTCATCTGTCCGACCTGCCTTTCCATACTTAGTCGAGTCTTCAAAGTTTCACGGGTTCACACACTCCTGGGTTTAGAAAATTTAAAAGAATTTTTCGCTGTTGTTGGCTAAACGTTCTACCTTTTGAGTTTTCTGGCAGGAATTGGCCGGAATCCGACGATGTAAATTTGGACAAAATCTCTATTTTATGTTGTTTAAATTGCCTTTCTAAATGCATAAATGGATTTACCGTGCTGAAAAACCCCTGGGGCACTTGAATTATACAAACTTAGCCACTCAAATATGCATATCCAATCATTCATCACCGAATTTCGGGCAAAATCAAACGAAAAAGTGGCCAGAAAACCCCCAAAAGGTAGAACGTTTAGACTACTCTTTTTTCTCTCCCATCCATCCCCGATACCTTCTGCCCTTCCCAATGCACATTAATTATGCTTTTACTAATGAAAACCGTGTTAATTTTTCAAAACCCAACCCAATTTCAGTCTCGCTGATTTTTCAGCCAAATTTAAATGCCAAACTCAATTTCAACACTGTTTCAACATATGTTACATCCCTGTGTTTCAGCATATACTCACAGCGGTGTTTCAACATATGACTCAGTGGTGTTTCAACATATAAAAACTTAACAGAAAATGAATTTCAGAAATGAAACATGAGGATTCTAAACATCGTTTTCAACGCAGAAATAAAATATTAGCAATATGCAAAACTCAAAAAATATAGAAACAAAGATATTCGGTCTAACTTCGACCCTGGAAAAACCCACAAGGGGAAAACTAGTGAGAGAGGGCTTTGTATTATATATGAGCTTCTGAGAAATTCTTTTACAACATATTCATCTTCAGATATTTACACAAACGTATTTGGACATTCCTGTAGCTTTGCTCCTCAATTTCTGAACCAGAAATCCGTACAATTGTACGGATGTCCCAACAATTAATGTTGTACGGACTGTCTCGAAATTCGTGCCAAAACTCTGCTAAGACTCAATTTCTGTTCCACTAAATGTTATTCGACAGCCTTGGAATGCATGCCAATACTCCCAGAAATTGCAGCTGCTGTCTCTTTTCTTCAGCTCGACCTCTCTCTTGCTCTCTCTTGTTC
>SNQJ01S0095597.1:23623-36983 GCA_010110895.2 Picea sitchensis
AAAAAAATTGCGTCCATTTTGAATTTGCAAAAACTGTTGGCTATTTTAGTTTTTTAAAGGCATCATCATAGTAACAGTGCAATATTGTATTGCCACACTGCCATCCACAAACATGTCATCCGTAGAGGTCTTGACGTCATGTCCCTCTTTAATACTGTGCATATGTTACAGGTTGTCATATATCATAATATGCTTGCATATGGGAATGTTAACTCATGCTATTGGTGACTATTCAACACACATATTCAAAAATATTGGCATTAATAAGCGTAAATATCGAGGGCATCTACCATTAAAATGAATTAAACCAAAATCTACGGAAGATTATACTATCATCCTCCAACATTGATTTTAAATACTTATTCCCATTTCTCTCTATCATCGAAAAGATGGGCTTTAAGGTGCCTTCGTTGTAATGTTCATGTTCATGGACATGTGAGACAACTTAGAGATGTCATTCATGCCCAATTGAAAGATGAGGGAATGGTTTTATGTGACGTCAGCTTTGAGCGAAAAAAAATTATGTTAGCCAACAGAAACTTAGACACAAAAAAAATAAAAAAATCAAGTGTCTTGTGATTGGTGTTGTCCCTGTATTCGATGCTTTGGATGGTTGAAAGGCCTGCCTGAAGATGTCTGTGTTGATATTATTTGTTTTCTTACTGGGAGTTGGAAGAGATTTTTAGGTCACCTGCAAAATGCTCCTTCGTTGAATTATATAGTTTCTTCCAACAACACAGATTTGGCAAGTGTATCAAATTTTGCAGACCACACAAGAATTTATCTTTTGTTAGAGGAGTCACACATACCATGGCTTGAAAAATGGTCTGTAATATTCGGAAATGACGTGAAATATTACTCCATTCATGAATATACTCAGAAGGAAATTATAAATTTGGATCGTTGTGAGTATGAGAAACTGTATGGGTGGTTGAATCAACATCCTAAAATTACAGAAGTTTCTATTTCAAAGTTTGTTGAGCTACTTCTGGGTGTGGTAACAAACTTGAAAAAAGGTCATATTCTTTGTCAAAGTTTGTTCACTGTCCTATGGATGTAGTAACAAACTCCACATACAATCAACTTTCTATCTCCACTGCACAATTTGTTTTACTATTCCTATGCATATGATTGCATCTGGGTCGATGAGCTTGCCCCTCTTTGCACGAATATTCTCCTCCTACTTGAAGGTGGGTATATAACCAGGGAACGACGCTCTCAAAACTTTCTAATGCCCGCATCGACATATAACTGGGAAACTTTAATGGGAAGGAATTCTGGATTATGGACTTTGCAACACTTTCTGAGGATTACTTTATACTACCACCTTCTGCAAGAAGTTTCACATGTTCAGGTAATGATTTGGTTTCTGAAAATCACCTTTTACTACCACCTTCATGTAATCATTTTATTTCATTCTTTAGAAGAGACCTTAATGTAGTGGTGTATTACAGATTTGTTTCCACCTACAATTTCTTATTTTCTAAAATATAGAACAATGTATTTTTTGAACACATGGTTGTTCGAAACGTTTTAGGCGTTGTTTGGGATTCAGGTCCTTCAAGGATGTTATTAATCACACAATTAATATTGCTTGTGCCAATGCAATTGAGTCGTCGTCCAATATGGCAATTGCATTAACACTACAATGTCAGATAATAGATGTCTGGCATGTACCCAATGTCAAGGTCATTATCGCACAAGACACCCAACGTCCAAAGATTTATGGACTCAAAGCAACGTTGTAGTTGTCATGACAAAGCAACACTAAAGTCGATGGTGTTTGCAGGTCTGACACTGCCGCATTCTAAGTTCTTTGAAAATGACATCCCTGCTTGTTCATCGCATTGCCGCACTGCATTCAATAGAATTGTTCCCATTGCCACCGCCAATGTCAATGTCCAAATCCAAAGCTATCGGGAGCCTGGGGTCACCACCAGTGTGGATTCCTAAAGGTGAAATTACCTGGAGCCTGCAATCACGACTTCTTTCACTTGACATCAGTATCAATAATGATCGAAAGTTGATTGTATGTTGATTATGTTACTGCATCCAGAGGTCGCTCAACACTCTTTGACATAGAAACTGGTTGTCTGTCAAGTCTATTACAACTTTGGCATAAAACGTTCTGTAATTTTATAATGTTGATTCAAACGCGCATATAGTTTCTCACGTTCGTGGTTATCCAATTTTATAATTTCCTTCTGAGTGTATCCAGGCATGGACTAATATTTGGTGTCACTTTCGAACATTCCAGACCATTTTGTGGGCCGCCATGTCTACCACCCATACGACAAATGATATATTATGATGTGATCTATAACATTTGATACACTTGCCAGATCTGTGTTGTTGGAAGAAGCCGTGTACTTCAACAGAGGAACATTTTGTAGCTGACTTGGACACCCCTTCTAATTTACAGTAATAAAACAAAGAAGTTCAACATACAAATCTTCAGGCAAGATTTTCAACCAAACAGATGATCGAATATAGGGAGAATAACAGTCACAACATACTTGAATTTTTTTTGTGTATCATCTTTTGTTCGCTAACAAGATTTGTTTCCCCCAAAGATGAAATCACATAAAACCACTCCCTTGTCTTTGAATTGGGCCTGAATCGCATCTCTAATTTGTCTCAGATGTCAATGATCATGAACATTACAAGGAAGGCACCTTAAACCCCAATTTTTTGACGACAGAGGGAAATTAACACTTAGCAAAGTATGGAATGTTGAATAACCAACCAATGCAGGCAGGCCATATCTAGAAGAGACAAGCTATTCAAAAAGTTGGGATAGATCTAGTTGGCAGCACCAATGAAGTCCAATACCCGAAATTGATATTCAACTCGTTGTTTTTTACGAATCAAGCATTTGATGGTCAAGTTGAAATCTATAAAAGACTATCCACAAGCTTCATTATTGTACATATTTTATTTTTTTGTCAGCGACAAGCCCAATCACATTCATTATGGAAAATAATCCTAGCCGTATTTTGTAACCCAATTTATTTGAATATAGAATATTTGAGTTTTTTGTATGGTTTTTTCCAATCTCTGGAGTTGTTTTTTATTTTATTTTGTACTTTTTTGTGTGTGTCGTTAAACATGGACGACAAGATTTTCTTTTTTTTGCCCAACACTTCGATTTAAATAATGGCCACTCTATTCGCTCCTTACATTTTACATGGAAGAATAATTTCTCATAGGCCATACTTATGTAGCGCCCACCCTATACTTAAAGAAAGAAATGGGAGGACCCATCCTACTTTAATTCTTCGGGGTCCCATAAATAGAATGAATTAATGACTCTATTACAACAAGGCAACTCAAGTGTTAACGTCATGTTCCTATTCAATATTTTTCATATATTGCAACTTATTCTAATTGATAATATCCGTGCATATAAAAAATGTTGCATCATATATATATATATATATATATATATTATGGTTTTTTTTATTTTCTCTTTTGATTGCTTATGGGTTTCAACGAAATTTGTGAACCGAATAAAATCCTACAAACTAGAAGATGATTTGCATTTGGACCCTAAATAATCTATTAACATATATTAATATGAATACTGTTGGAATAAATATAAACACTTTCTCTTTAAATTTTCCCTATTTTCTCCCCCTCTATTATCCCTTTGTGGTTCTATATTTAGTCGCATCTATATGATCACGACCTCCTAGATTCGTGGATTGGAAGATGCTTATCTTTATCTATATCCTAACACCATGAGACCGACCGATCGCAGTCCCTTTCAATACTTAGCCAATTGTCTGACCATTGGGTCCCAGGTTTGCGGTATCCAATACTTATGTCCCAGGTTTTGTCATATACATATTGCACCCAAAGAAATTTCGTGATCTACAACCTATGATTTTACTAGTGAGGACTGACCAGGGATTCGAAAAGATTGGCATTAATAGACGAAAAATAGATGTTGTTCTGTGAGATACTTGGCCCTTTTTCCCTTTTCTTCTTCCCGTCTATTATCACTTTCTGGTTATATACTTAGTCGCCTTTCTATGATCGTGGGTTCTAGGGTTGGCGGGCTGACATATCTTCATCTCCATCTATATCCTCACATGAATAATTCGATCGATCGTTGTTCCTTTCCATACTTAGCCAATTTTATGGCCGCGGTTTCTTGGTTGGCCCTTTCAAACTCTGCTACTTCTTGTTTTGTGATATACATCTTGCACTCAAAACTTATGTGATCTACAATTCCACCATGGACTCCTCGAACTCGCAAGCTTCACTCTACCAGGGTTCACAAATGTTTCTGAGTATATGTCATTGCCTTCCATCCCCACTAACTTCGTTCCCTTCTCAAAATACATTGATTATGGTCTTACTAGTGACAACTAAACACACTGGTACAAAACAATTGGCACCCGGACCTCCACCATATAAAATTTGATTTCCGGACTCTGACATCGTCCCCTCTTTCGTGTTACATATTATGTATTCAAATGTTCTGAGCGCTGCAATTTGACCGTCAGGGCCTCACATCTTCTGGGGAGACCTTGTCACCCTATTTTGGATCCTCGCATTGGCGGGTTCACGAAATCTCCAATTCCTAGTCACTATTTCTTGTTTCGTCCATCCTTGTACTTCTTTCCAAATATGCAACACCAAAGGTTTAATGCTAATACGCCATCAAGAAACAACCATAAAGATCGTCACTAATAAGAAAAATCCTCGAGGACTAACCATCCGTACAGAACTTGTCCATAAACATGTAGAGAAGATATTTCCAGGTAATGGGAAAGCTATTACAAATTTCAATATATTAGCGAAAACAAGTCCAGGCTAGCGTTTCCGTATTCCATACTTGGACACTTTTTCGATTGCGGGTTCCTGGATTGATGACCTAAAAATTGTGTTTCGAATATTCTGCGACTTGCAGATAGTGCCTGGAGTTCTGCGATATACAATTTGTCACTAGAATGCCCCGTCATGAGCTCAATTGTCCGTCATTCCTTTCAATACTTAGTCCCAATTTGGTTGTAACTTGTATCTCCATGAAGTTCTACATTTACTGTGTATCGAGTCCGGCCTACCGTTTCCCTATTCCATATTTAGAAACTTTTTCGATTGTTGGTTCCCAGACTGGCAGGCTCAGGATTATGTTTCCAATGTTCCACGACTAGCAAACAATACTCAGAGTTCTGTGATATACATTTTTTACACAAGAATGCACCATCATTCCCTCTTCCATGTTACACGTTTTGCGGTCAACACTCCTGAGAGATACAATTTGATCCTCGAGCCCTCACCTCTACTAGTTTTATCTTCTAGCCCTATTTCGAAGCGTCACCAACCACTTTCGATAATTAGCCATTCCTTAATTGTTGTTCCCTATCCTTGCCACCTTCCTACTTTTCTCTGAATATACAATTGGCAAGATTTTTCATGCATGAACCTTAAACATGTCATTAATGAGTGAAACACTCGAGGAGATCTCCCACACTTCTGCCATATACAAATTGACCGCTAGACTCCCATATCATCCCCTCTTCCATGGTACACATTTTTCACTCAAGTTCTGAGACATACAATTTGACCCTCGGGAAGTCACATCTCCTGGGGAACCATTGTCACCCTAATTCTGAAGCCCGTCTGACTGCTTTCCATACTTTCCCATTTCATGGAATCTCTTTCATGGTTCCTCGGGTTGGCGGGTTCATGAAATATCCAATTCTTAGTCATTTTTTACTATGCCCGACCAAGGTTTAATGCTAACAATAAATCATGAAAAAACCGTACAGACCATCATTAAAAAGCAAAAGCGTCGGCGAGACAGTGAAATTAAAATGAAGCTCAACTCCTTGAATTTAAATTAATTTATATTTTGTTATTTTCTCTTTTCTACCCAAAGACATGCAGAAAAGATCTTTCCACACAATGGGATATATATTACAAGTTTCAATATATTAGCGAAAACGAATCCACCCAGTCGTTTCTCTATTCCATACTTGAGCCACTTTTTCGATTACAGGTTCCCGTATAGGCGGGATCACGTTTGCACTTCCATTGTTTCATGTCCTGCAAACATTACCTAGACTTCCGCGATATACAAATTGCCCTATGTACTGTCCCATCATGCCCTCTTCTGTGTTATGCATTTTGCACTCAAAAAATTCTGAGACATATAATTTGACCCTCGGGCCCTCAACTCCAATGGTTGTACCTTGGAACCCTATTTTGAAGCCCACCCGACCGCTTTCAATAATTAGACACTCCTTAATTTCTCTTTCCCATCCCCATGACCTTCGTACTTCTTTCTTAATATGAAATTAGTAACCTTTCATGCTAACAACTCACCATGCAAGAACCATCAACATTGTCATTAATGAGCAAAACGATCGAGGAGATCTTCCATTAATACGCATTAAACCAAAATCTATGGAGAGTTGTATTATCCCTTCCGATTGTTCATCTCAAACATGGGTCGTCGTGTTGGCCCGTTCAGGAAATATCCAATCCTTAATTTTTCATTATCGTATCTGCCATGTTCGCACTTCTATGTATGCAATTTCTAGTCTTTAATGCTAACAACGCATCATACAATAGTCATCGAAATTGTCATTAATGAGTGAAATTCTCAAGGAGATCTCCCATTCACACGCATTTGGAACAAGATTTGTGCAGGGTTGTATTATCCCTTGCAACTCTTCATTTCAGACATCGCCTGGAGCAAACAAACGTTCTTCTAAAATTATGGTAGCAGCTCGACATCAGTTCTATGGAGATACAATGAATATCTTTGGAAGTGAGGACCATAAATTCTAGTGGTTCGGGGAATACTCTTACTATTCATCCCATTCCGCCCATAACGAAGTGATTTGGACCTCTATAATCGCTTGTGGAGGTTGTGTCCCTGAGGTTTTTTACTGTAAGGAGGTGGTCTCTTGGTGCACTGAAAAATATATTTCAAGAGAAATAATTATTCCACTGCGCGACCATTCTCTTGTTTCTTTGTCACCTCGGGTCTTATGCAAGATGTTAAGATTGGCGTAGCCAACATTGACCTTCAGAGGACAAGATTGCAAGCAGTTCCTATAAAAACATGATAACAGGTGGACCTCCTACCCGAGTTCCTCGAAGACCCGACAACAGTTCCTGAAGATATCACAAATTTGCAGGTCAGTTCCTTTAGAAATCCATTCCAGGAAATTGCTTGGATGTTTATAAGAATAACGGGACATGAATCCACAACAAGAATTTCTTGTATAGTTATTTATATTTTGTACTTCACATTCAAGGAACAATTCATTTTCGATTGGGGGAAGCTAATTTCCATTGAAATCTATTCCCATTTGTCACGATTCAAAGAATCGAATAAATTTCATATGTCATCCTACTTGATTTTCGCAATAGTGCATTGATGTCCGTTTCCAAAACTGTCTATGTCCAAGAAAATAAACTATGAATTCGACCCAGTAACATTCTGGTACAAGATCTTGTGGAGGCACAAGGCCTCCCATTGTTTTGATGAGGTTTTTAATGACTTTGTCTCAGCTTTCAAAGATTTATTGTTAGGAAAGGATTCTCCCCAGATGTCTGGCCATGCAACCAAGTTTTTGGATAGGAAGGGGACACTTGAACAAAAGGAAAATTACAGTGTACTAATTGTCTTTGGCTCCAAGTAAAAACCTCCTTTCCTTCCATGCCACATCACGGACAAGATGTTTGTTACAGAAATAGCAAGGCAATACAACCATTGATTTCATTTTTTCCATGACAAGAGAAAAAAATAGTTCTTTCCTCTGCCCTGGAAAGTTGGGGACTTTGTGTGCGGAAACATCAACAAGATTGACGAATTCGCAAGCCATTTCAAGAACTTGAACCTAACATATGTCGAAAATCTAAAAGGGTTTGACCCTAATGGGAGTTTTCGAGAACATTTACTATCAGTTGGTTTTAGCAGCTCTTTTATCCATAAACGCCTGACCGAAGACATAGACAGTGATGAAAACACTCATGATTTTGATGATTGTGACATAGAGACATTGCAAAGCACGACTGAATTGTACATGCAACAGGGAAAAGTATCCGGTGAGAAGAGTGTCCAACCCCCGACGAGCACTCCCAAGAGCATGACATCATGGAGCAACGCTTCAATGACCCACCCCAGTAAGAAATCAACCTAGAAATCTTCAAACGGAGGATGAGATAAGAACCCTCCTTGCGCAAAAATTGATAGTTCTCACAAGCTTCCCCTGACGAAGAAGAGAAAAAACATTGTAGGGAAGGCAGAAGAACCCAAAATTGAAAGTGAGCACATGCAACTTGAAACTGAAATTGAGCACATGCACAAAGTTCACCTGTCCATGGACGCAATGCACCATAGTCCCACAATGGAAATAGCTGATACCGAATTTTTTGACGAAGATGAATCCTTTGTATTCCAAAGCACTGTTTTTGACAGCCAATCTAAAAATTTAATCATTGAAAAGAGAGATGTATCAAATAAGAAAGACAAATCCCGTACAAAGATTAACTTTTGGAAAATGTGGTCGTCCCAAATCTCTCGATTTCACCACGTAACTAGTGATGCTCTTGATGATTCCATTGGAGGAATTGAAGTGGAGAATGCCAGACTGAACGGTCGAGTCAAGGAATTGGAGGAGGCTTTCATTGCTACCCCATAGTTTGTCATTCCTTTAGGAAAAGCTGTGCCTGCTACCCCTGCAGCCAAGTTAAAAGGATCCTTCAGCCTCCTCACATTGTGTAGATCTATTGTAGAGAAGAACATCAAGAAAAGAATGCAGCTAATTACTGAATCTTGGGAAACATCACAAAATATAGCTTCCTTTCGAAAGAGGGAAAATGATTTGCACGAACATTTGCAGATGAATTTTAAAAATGAACAACGTTTCTATGAAGAGATGGTGACCCCTTTTTCCAACCATGCCATCAACAACTCGGATATGAAAAGAAGACAAGAGGATCTCCCCTCCCCAAAGCGGATCAAACAATTAAAAGCATGTTGGCAAAAGAAAGTTAAGAACCTGCAGCTCATTGTTGAATCATGTGAACAATCCATATCAGAAAAAGAAGAATTATTTAGAAACCTGACCCAAATAGACTTAGCCGGAAGTACCAACGAGTTTCAAGACCCAAACTTAATCCTCAAATCCTTGTCCTTGACCAAAGAAGCCTTCTATGAACAACTTGATATTTTAAAGGGGTTGTCTTTAGAAAAGTTTTACGACATCCTTGAATATGGTGTATATGAGATCGAGAAATGGCTAGTGGAATATTCAACACAGAATGAAGAAATTGAACAGGCTTTGCATAGTATTTATATGGATCTAAGGAAATTAGAAAATGAGCTTTTTGACATAGAAATCCAGGATGAAATCAACGTGGCCCCCATGAGAATCTACATTGAAGAATGGTTCCAACGAATAATGGACAAGCTCATTGACAAAGGGAAACAACTGGCTGGCACGATTTCAATGGTTGTTGATGACAACAACAAAAACACATCGGCTTCATAGTATGTATATACTGATCACATCTTGTTTTCTTTATCAATCCAGTTATTCTACCTCTTTAAATAGAAATCTCTAACCAAAGACTCATAACTTCTAATTTCTTCTTTTCAGGTCTTTCTCTCTACCGTCGTGCACTTCTTCTTTCTACAATCCTATTTCTTGTACTTATTTATTTTATGGTCCGCGGGAGCCCCAATCCCAGTCTATATGACAAACACATTTAAATTTCCATAAATATGGAACAAATTCCAGAAATGTGTAACAAACATTATTAATTTTTTATAAACTTCAAAGAAAACTAATTTGGGAATGCAATTTGTTTTTTCCTTCAACTATGTTGGATGTCAGGATATTGTGTTTATTATGTTTTAATGTTTAATGTGTGTGATTCCTGGTCCTTTTTTCCAGGAACCTTTGTTGCAAGGCATATTATGTTTTGATAAATTTCAAAGAAAACTAATTCAGAAATGCTAATTTTGTTTTCCTTCAACTATGTTGGATGTCAGGAAATTGTGTTTATTATATTTGAATGTTTAATGTGTATGCTTCATGGTCCTCTTTTCCAGGAACCTTTATTGCAATTCATTGAGACATAAATTTTCTAAGTCCCATGTTTGAACTATACACACCCCAGGAAAAAACTGTCTCGTTCGCATATTAACCTTGGGAGTCATCTACAAGCCAACTGTCTTGTGGTTGGCCTGTGACACATTGCCACAAGTCATACTCTGCATGGATACCACATGTACTTCAAGTTTCTTCCCATGTGTCTGTGCTCAGTCCCACTGTAGCAGTGCATTTATTCCCATTCCAACCTGATAGGGACTACACTACCATGCAACACTTGTTATAATATGCTTTTTTATTTCCCCCACAACTACCTCACCTAGGTCCAATTATCCAAACTACCGTGAAAGAAAAAAAGGAACAATTCATAGAGGCATTGGCTATATATTTAAAGGAAAAAGAGAGAGGTGGTTATCCCTTCCCTCAACACAATGAAAACTCCTCTCAATCAACTCAATGAACTAGGTTCATTTGCTCACTCGGTAAACTAAATGGTTTTCATCTAGATTTTATTTTCACTTATTAACGAGGGCGGTGGCTTCTGAAACAAGCTAGTTTTCTATACTTAACTAATTGAATCAATACCTCTCAAAAGAAATTGGAATCTTCATGAAAGCAAAGTGGCTTGGGCTTGAGTTCGAGAGGGTGGTGGGTGCGGAATTAGGCATTGGAACCTTCCTCTTCAGGTAAGAGGCTTTTTGTCTTAAGACTTTGTGCTTAGACATTGAATGCTAGAGAAGGATGGCATGCTCTAAATGCATAATGATTCCCTTCAAGAGCATGCATCATTTCCACTTCCACACTAGTAACAAACATGTACAAATACCTCTATAATAGGCAACATGCAATGGTAATAGATGCACTTATCGGCTGCAAATTTGGTAAGTCCTGCACTAGGTCGATGTAGTGATATAAGTATTTATTCGTTAAGGAAACAAGTCATGGCTTCTTACCTTGATGGATAGATCAAGCTCCAAAGTAGGAGCTACATGGTATCGATCTATGAGCAATGCATTGCAGGGCATCTAGATGTGGACTAGAGTCACCAATTAAAACATACATAATTCTAAACGTAACTGACATCTTCCTCTCAAAATGTTTAAGGAAGGATTCATGTGATTCATTCATAATGAACATGTTCATTTGTTTTTTTTATCTATGACTTATGTTATGCATAACATCTATTCCAATACATAGTGATCATCAAACTCAACATTGCTATAGTGTTCAATAGTTAAAGGGGAGCAACAACATTGAAAAAATGTTTCAGAATGGAATGGGACCTTATTTCTAGTTGAGTGATCCAAACCACAATCGATTTCCTTTTGGTTGGTATTCAAATCATTGCTTAACATTGGTCTTTAAATGGATAGACTCATCAATTGGAATTCATCAACAAATTCAACAACGTCATGATTGATTATCTGTGGTCTTAATCCCTAACATAGGAGTTCCTAGTTCCCTCAATGTTGCTACAAAGTATATTATAGACAATTGTGATAATGAATAGTAACTAGTTTGGTTTTCCTGTACATGTCATATTAACTTTACATCGTGAAGAATCTTTACTTTACTTGCATGAAGGAAACAAGTCATTAGTACTTACCTTAATGGATAGATCAAATCTCCAAAGCATAAGCCACATTGTTGTGGCCTTCACACTTCTTACTACATCACCTAACCTTTTATTTTCTTCTATGAGTATTATTTCTTTCACACTCCTTACTACATCACCCAAACCTTTTATGATCTTTTATAATTACACTTCAGATAAACATAATCACAATCCCAAAAAGCAGAGATTTGATGTTTTATAGCTGCACTTTTTTTTATCATTGCAACATAATCTAATAACCAATATAACTAATGTTTACACAATATGGACACACTTTCCTAATTAAGTCATCCTTACCATATGTTTCTCTTTCCGTTCAAATTGTGACCATTCTTGAGAAAGCTCTTGTAGGAAAAGAGCACATATGGGAACCATTTCCTAATTAGGATTTAAGGACACATTATGGTAACCATTTCCTAATTAGGCCATCCTTGCCATATGCTATTCTTTCACTTCAAATCCATTCTTCAGCAAGCGTTGTAAGAGAAGAGCACACATATAGGTTTTAAGGACGCATTATGGGTTATCATGTCCTCATTTATCAATACTTTAAAAATGCTATTAGCACTATCTCCTCTCTAATTTCTCTCTCCAACATTTCAATGTCTTTGCTTCCCTCCCTCTCCTACAATTACACTTAAGGGCTACCTGTTATCTTTTTTCTTGGGTTTGCTTTCTTTACTTTATGATGTATTTAAATACAATGCGGTATCAATTCATTTCTAATAACGAAGTGGAATATTGAAGGGTCCAATAAAACTTTTATCAATAATGTAATAAAGCAATGTAGTGTTAAATCATCTCTAATCTGGAGTGGAATATTTAAGTTTCTAATAAAAAAATTCGAAGGTTTAAAGATGTATTTCTTTTAATAATATAATTTTATGAAGGTTTAAAGGTGTATTTCCTTCAATAATAATATAGTAAATATTTAAGGGTTTAATAGAGTTTAAATTAATATATGTATGGTGGATAATTAATGTAAATTTGTGTAATTAGTTATTAAATAATGGTCATCATGTTAGTTATTAAATAAACCTAATAGATTGTGGTAGCTTGACTATCTATACATAAGAATATAGTTTTCGTGTAATGATGAAATTTTTATTTATTATGTTTTATCATTTATTTTGGAGGTTTCTCCTCGAAGTGGTTAGGAGAGTTCTCTCTTTTAAATAGGGTGGATATTATAAATTTGTTGAGATTCTACTATGTGTTTTTATTATTATTATTACTATTATTATTATTGTCCATTTTAGATATAAACTAGTAGTTTTGTTTTGTTTTTTCTAGATTATCTTGGAGATTGGTTTTCTTTTTTCTTGGAATTACCATCACATCAATGCCATCAATAATACAGTTGTGACACTATTTCCAAATTGGAGTTATAATAGTGATTTTGAGCCATATCAAGGAAGCTACAACCATTTTAAGTTGCAACCTAAAAACCTTAACACAAAAAAACAAGAGATCAATTGAATATTAGCTTGCACTATGATTTTCACTTTGCTTGGGAACTAGATTGCATTTGCACTGGTACTATCATAAGCAAAGTTTCAATGATATTTCTAGATTAGGGTCATCATATCCATTTTGAGAAATATTACAAGAGTTTCAACAATGTTAAGTTGTGGTTCTATTAAGCCCCAAAACCCTAGTAAAA
>SNQJ01S0095597.1:40373-55513 GCA_010110895.2 Picea sitchensis
AAAGAACTACTTCCAGTTCCACCCAAGGCGACCATAGAGTATTCAATAGTTGTTCCATTTCATATGGAGGAAGAGAAATACCCATAGTGACTTGAAGATATTTTACCGAGGTTTCCAATGAACAACTTGCAGTAGCTAACATGTGTTTGATGCACTAGGAATCATTATGTGAATGCCAACTCCAACTATTTAACTCAAGTAGTTCAAATTTCTTATTCGTCCAACTCAATCAGAAGCAAGTTTTGATTTTTTCCAATTAGAGATCGTAGTTAGTGCTCATATATGGGATCATGGCTTATGGGTGTACTTAGTGGAATTCTTCATTGTAAGCATTTAGGGAAACACTTTTTGAGTGGTATGTTATGACCCATCCTAGTATGTAATAGAAGCCTAAGGGTTCATGAGTATTAAAGTTAATAGATATATCGTGGCTAATTAATGAAAAATAGCCTAGTCATTAGTTAAGGTTCACTATGTTATTAAATATAGGCCACTATGATAATCATTAAATAATATCCATAAGTGGTGGATTATATTTTGTGTAGCTAGGGTATTTATAAATAAAGATGGATTCCTCATCACATGATCATGGAATGTTTATCTATTGTTCTTTTACATTTGCATTGGAGATCACCCCCTCAAAGTGGTTAAGAGAGTTCACCCTCTCTTGAATATGGTAAATAATAGAATTATTTTAGTCGTGTGTTCTTACTCTTCTTCTTATTATTATACACTTTAGATCTTAACAAGTTGTATCAAAGTCGCAGTTGGAGCAAAGTGGAAGGTTAGTTTTTTGTAGATTGTCTTCTGGTATAGCTATATTGTGGCATGATTTCACTTTTCTTGGAATCAAAATTGCATTTTGACTAGTACCATTAAACATAGAGTTGTAGTGCCTTTCTGAATTGGGGTTATAATAACAATTTTGAGTTGTATCTAGGAAGTTACAACCATTTTAACTTGCAGTCTCAAAAACCTAGTGAAAGTAGGAGATCCATTGAATATGGATATGTTAGTCCCCTTCGTTAAGGAATATCTAAGTTTATGAGAACCATTTGTGAAATAAGCCCTTGAAGAAATATTCTACAAATATGTTATGGCCTATGAATACATAATCGAAAGTGTTTAATACAACTTGAAGAAATGGTGAAGGAGAATCATGATCACTCAAGCCTTAAATGTTAAGATATTTAGACACTTAGGAGTTATTTAAGATCAACTTGGTATAATGTTTTGTCAGATTAAAGTGTGTTTCTTTAGTATGCATTAGTATGCATTTGTAATTATGTAATCTAACGATCATGATATGTTCTAGACATAGAGTGATCTGATGACTCATGTTCTCCTCGATCTTAACGACTACATTGATATGTGGCTTAGAACCTGATTGGTCCATGATATCTATTTAAATATCATGAAGGCTCATTTTATAATAATCAATTGTGAGAAAATCTCTCGTAAATTATTTTTCTTTTGCAATAATAAATTTCCTTGAGTGGCCATGTTGGTTGGGGCCGTGTGTTTCCACACAAGGGTTTTACCACATAAAAACATCAGTGTGTTGATATTTGATCTATTTGTGTGAGTGGCTATTGAAGGTCTTCGTACTCTATTGGAATACTTGTGTTGTCGAACATGGTATCAAATCATGTTTGAAGACTCACTTATGTTGTAGATCGACATCTTGAAGCTGTGTTGTCAAATATTTGGTTTATGTTATTTTCATACATTTTTGGGCCGAGAGAACTATTCCATCAAGTATGGAACACTCTTTTTAGTTATAAATGTTTTTCGTTTCACTCGAAAAAGTTTCTTTTTTCCAAAGATACGACCATTTCAGTGAAATCCGTAGCAATTTTTTTGTGTGTGAACACATGAAAACAAGTTTTTTTAGCACGCATTTCAACGATGTCAACAAAAACAACACCCCCCATCCTTCTTAATATTATAATATGTTTTACACTAGGTCACTTGGTTGAAATTTTCTTTAAGAAGTCTCAAGTTCAAGTCTCTTTTTTGTTACGTTTTGTAAAAAGATCGTGCATTCATTGTAAAGTGAATTTCACTTAGTTTATAAAAGTGAATCACTATAAGTAGCTTTAACATTCTTTTTAGTTACTTTTTTTTGCATGCAACTTTAACTTACAAAGTAACTTCGTTGTAAAGTGATTCCCTCTCATTCTATAAAAGTGGGTCACTTCATGAGTAACTTATTTAAAAGTGAGTTTATATGCAAAGTTAGATAAAGAGGAGCATCACCACGTGGAACAAATTCTACTTTCCACATGGATCTTTAGTTACCGTTTATGCTTTTTTTTCAAAAGGCATAACTTTCACATCTGAAGTTCATTTCCAGTGCCTTTTTTTTAAAACGACCTTGTTATCAATTGTAGGTTGGGAAAACCTGATCCAATCCACAAGATGGAGAKAACTACGAGAAAGTATACCCACTGTCACCTTAGATAAACCCTCCCCTCGCTTTAGTGAAGGAGAAATCTTACACAAGGGGGGAGTCTCGGTGACCCTAGGGGAAAATTAGGTGGAAAGTGGAGTAGTAGAAAGATAACCCTATATAGGTAAAATATGGAAATTAAGGGAGGCTTGAGAGGATGTCTTGTGGTTGAGGGAAGTTTCCAAAGGTTTTGAGTACATGCACCAAAGTGTTAGACCTTCCCGAGACAAGACAAATTGAAGAGATACAAACCAAGATATTCAATGGACAAGAAAGTGAAGCTTGTTATCCTATATAGAAGCAATAAACAATGATATAAATCAGCAAATAATGATAATCAAAGCTGCTAATAAGTCACAAAAATTCTAGTTAAAGATACAAGCGATAAGCTAGCAATGACTAGTATGACTCAAGTGAGATACGACAAGACTTTAGCAACAATGTAAGGTTGTTAAATGTAGTTATTGAAGAGATATTACAACAGAATTATGGTTGTATCAAACATGTGCTACAACATAAAATTCCAACCATAAAATATTACAAGTAAACCAACCAAAAGATACACAAGAACTAGTAGTTTATTATGGCATCTTTCAAGCAAATTCTAACGTTTGAAAAGAGAGTTAAATTGAAACTTTGAGAGAAATTTGTTGAATCCCTAATGGTGGTAGTTTTAAGTTATTACATCAATAATATATCCTTGGCTAGAGGGGATTCCCTAGTGGCTCAAGAAATCTAGTAAAGCATATAATTGAGTCCTCTTTGAACAATTTCAAAATCTCATAAAATCACACATTTCAATGCATACATTTTATTTCTCCAATGCAATTTTCAGATTAGTTCCTTGCAAAAAATTGGGTAGATGGAGTATTTAATGTATGAGTTAGATACACAACATCTACAGGGGTGTAATACCTTTTACTCCCTAGATCATGCAAACATAACAAAGGTAAATCTAGGAGGGTGTAATCCCTTTTACTCCTCCTAGCAACCTTCCAATAAATGGCCTACCAACTAGCAATAAGATGAACCTTGGTTGAGGGTGTATGCCATGYTGGTTGTGGAGCCTGATTATCTTCYTGATTAAGAGGTATTTTGTTTTCATCCGTGTTTATACCCCATTAAGTATTTACACCCCATAAGTATGTACACTCTTCCATGTGGGGGAGTGCAGAGGGGGGTACCCCCTCTGTGAGGTTTGGGGGCAAGCGGGCCCCAGGTGGAATTCAGGGGCGAAGCCCCCGAAGGAAAAAATGCCTTGTAAATTTATATTGTAATTTCATTGTAAATCTAGACCGTTAATTATAAGGTCGCGGATCTAATGGTAGAAATTATGTTAGGGTTTTTTTCCCTAGAAGGCAAACCTTTGTTATGATGGAAATGTATTGCGGCTTTGCATGACGGTGAATATTATATTCTGAGATCGGAGACTTTGAGAAAGAAGAGGAAGTTACAATGGGTTTGTTGTAGGTTGCATCCCTTAATTTGTTGGATAATAATAAAGGAAGGACCTGGCAATTTCTCTAGTGGACGTAGCCCACACTGGGTGAACCACGTAAATCTGTGTCTCTATTGTATTGTGTATCTTTTGTGTTTTGTTTCTGCATTTGTTTTATTTTATTTCTCCACGGTCCTATTTTTCTAACATGCCCTTATACTCCTCCAAGGGTTTAAGACAATATTATCAATGAAACTAGTAGAAAATACCAACAAAATGCAAAAATTATGTTACCAATTCCACCAAAAAGCAATATCAAACCCTAGTTACCAAGAAAATGTCCATCCAAGAGGGTCACACCACCCTAGCTCCACAATATACCAAATAAAGACACCATAAAGTAGTTGCACGAGAGAGAGAGAGAGAGAGAGAGAATTCCCAAGAGGGGCGCAAATTTCAGCAAAGTATCCTTCTAACAATGGGAGAGTTATGTCTCAAAATGAAATGAAATGATTCTTATTTATACAAAACTCCTAAAATGTGTTTATCCACTTAACTTAGGGTAAACCACAAAGTAGGGAGGCCGACCTCCCTTACTTTTCCCCTTTACAACTTTAAATTTCAATTTCCAAACAAGAAACCCCTAAAAAGACATGATGCCATCCCTTTAGGGCAACGTTTTGGTACTTGGAGCAAGTCGTTGAGGTTGGAGATTAAACGTTGGGCCTCCAAATGCCTCCTTCTCATGCACTAGGGTCTTCTCTTCAAGGTTCAAGGAACCCTCCTCATCAAAAGTTCAAAATGTCCATCAAACATCACCACCACCACCAAAACCCTAGCCCTGGGGTGACGCCAAGCCCTCTAAAGTGACGTTTTTGCCTCCAAAGGAAAATCGTTGGGCTTGTAGGGATTAGGTGAGGGCCTTCATGGAGTCTTCATTTTCCTCCAAAGGCAAAGTTCATTTTCCATCTTTCCCCAAGGTGTGGGTCATGGCATCCAACCTATGGGATTCTTTCCCCCATGAAGGCCTAAGCTAGGCTTGTTCCTCTAAATCTATCCACTGAGCAAGGTCCTGCAAAGACAATGAATGCACCCTCCAAGGATCTCAATTCAAAGCATCATGGCAAGTAAAATCACATTCAATATAAGAGTCATTCAAGCATGTACATCAAAAATGACCTCATCAAATTAAACAGGTTCTCAAAGACTCTACGCAATTTGCCAAGTTTAGGTATGGGAGGGTTGACAAAGTGACCTATTGGGTGAATCATTCCTTAAGTCAAGGAGCACTTCCTAGGTGGAAACCTCTTTAATTCATGTGGAGAATATGAAGTGGATGGGGGGTTAAAACCTTTCGGAAAAGGGTTCATGACATACAAGGGTTTGTATTGTCTCATTTATGGGTGCCTTTGTAGAGGGTGTGTTGTACCTTCATTTTCAATGCATCCTTTTTCCAAAACCCATTTATTTCCATTTATTTTTTAAGATATTTCCAGGTTAAAGCCAAGGTGGGGCTTCTACCCAAGAACGAAAAATATTTTCCACGTTGACCCTACCCTAGTCACATTATGCTTCCCCAAGTTAAACATAATGTGTGGGACTTCTACCTAAGCATGAAAAACATTGCCCGCAAATGCTCTACCTTAGTTGGAATTTTTATATTGTTATTTTTCACGGGTCCCATCAGTTTCGTATGAGATACATTTCATTGTCCTCGGAATCCCTAGGCGATCATTTATAAGTTTTATGATTGGATTTTAACTTTTTACAGCTACAAACCTCTAGGCCTTCAACCCCTTCTTCTCATGAAATGAGGTACAATCCCTTCTTGGGTTAATACACTTGAAAATACCAAAAGATAAGGAGATGAATAAGGGGTGGAGTGATGGAAAATGGTAAGTATGATAATGAATGGCATGCTTGAAATATTAAAGTGACACTTACCACAATACCTGACTTTTACCTCATGGAGCAAGACCCATCGTCTTCCAAAAGAAATCTGATGTGGGGGATGTCGTCGTCATGACTCCAGGAATTGTGGTGGTGAAGCGGGTCTTCGTCTGTGCATGTGGACATTTTCGGTCATCTGTCTCTTGTTACTCTATGTTTACAACTTGAGGGACTTGAGACATTATCTCTATAGTTATCCCTAGAAACTAGGGATAACAGACCTAGTTTTTTTAGAGCTTTCATTTAGACCATCAATTTCAACCTTTAAATCCATATTATCTTCATATTTTAATATGGATTCTCCAAAATATCTTCCCCTTACCAATACCAACTACTTCTTGTGGAAATACCATATGGAGGATGCACTAAGAAGTAAATGATTTTATTGTATTACCTTGGTAAAAGAACAAGAACCAATTGACAATGAAAATAAATCCAAATGGGATAATAAGAATGACGAAGCACATGGAATAATCAGAATACATATCTCTCCTAATTTAAGGTTTCACCTTCAAGGAATTGATGCCCCCGATGAAGCTTGGGAAAATATTCAAGTCGTGTGATCCAGGTGGATATTGGTTGCCACCCACCTATTCCAACTGGCTCACATATGGTTTTCATCTTGGCAGTTTTTTTCTATCTTTTCGAGTCCTAAACTTCTGGGGGCATTTTGAGGCCCTAAAAAAATTTTCTTGGGCTTGCCACAGTCACACTGTGCATGGATTCAAAGTGAGATGACATGTGTATTCCTCAAATAGACCTTTCCAACGGTATATCATGCACCTAAAACGAATATCGTATGCAAAATTTAAGACCCCAGGAAGTTGATGTACCACCTTACCCCATCGGGGCCCACATGAATTTTGGCACTTCATCTCCTAGGGTTAGGTTTTTGGATGTCTAGGGTTTTCTAATTACTTCTTTATGCTAAAAAGGTATGGAGGCTTCATTGTAATGTGCTCATACAAATGTGTGTATCCGCCACATATTTTCTCAGAGATTAGCTACCACCATTTGGGAAAGATTGTTTTCATTCTGCATTTTACAGTTTCAACAGATTTCTTTATTGAATAGAAATCAAGTTTCATTGTATCTTTGTTATTTATCATTGTATCTTTGTGTAAATGTTATATATATATGTGTTTCATTTCAGTCCTCTCATAAATCTAGATCAGTGGTATCATATTGGTCTGCTCTTCATTTGTTTCTCTATGCATGTCCCCAACGAGGTCAGGGTATAAGCAGTTGGGACTCAAACCAATTGAGCCTTTGCAAGATCATCCTCATCAAACCTGAAGGTTTCCCATGGGGGGAGAAAAGAGAGTTTATGGGGAAGGAGATCCATTTAAACTGTTTCTCGGGGAATCCATCGCATGAAAAAGGAACAAGATGATGGATAATTTGGTGCAAATCCTTCAACAACTGCCAACGGGCGACACATCTTCCTCAAGCAGAGGCGTTGCCCCCTTGAAGGTACAAATCAATTTTGATATTCCTATATTTGAAGGTCATATGGATGTCGATGATGTACATAAATGGTTAAACCTTCTATAAGGGTATTTTTCTATCCATAACTTTTCCGATAGAGAAAATATTACATTTTCACTCCTTAAGGCCATCCCTCATGTCAAATATTGGTGGGAGACTTTTTGTGAGCAAAAGGAAACAAAGGAATCTTCATTATTTGTAGTCGCACCCACTTGGGGTTCTTTCAAGGATGCTATTAAGGAACAATACTACCATGTTGAAAGTTATGATGACTTATATACAAGATGGACCACATTGCGGCAGGAAAGGGACCAAACAGTGCCAAAGTTCACCAATGTCTTCCATACCTTGCACACCAAGATGGGTATCAAAGACTCTGAGTGACATATGGTGCTCGAGTACTATGATGGTCTACATAGATACATCCAAAAATAAATGGAGTTTATGGACATCTCATCCTTGGGCGTGATCTATCGATATGTTGTCAAAATCGACCAAAAGCTTAAACAAAGGACACGACAGTTTGGTTCTGTGAACCCCTCACATCAGAAGCGAGGAAAAGGAAACTCCAACCCGTAGAAAAAAGGAAAGAGAAATGATGGGAATCCTCAAGACAACCAATCTAATCTGCAAACAAAGAAGGGCAATGGGAAGATAAAGAAAGACACTGGGAAGTGGTGTGAGTTCCATAAGAGCCCCTATCATAACATCGTTGAATGTTGCTGAAAGTAGTCATTGGTGACCAAGGTGAAAGCCTTTGAATCAGATGTGGGTTACGAATCTAAGTCAAAACAAAAAAAGGGAGATTGATCATTGACGTGAAACCTAGTTCCATTGTTGCTATCACCAAGATCCATCTCGATGAACCAAAGGAAGGTGAGGGCCTCTTTCATTCACATATGTGGGTGAAGGGTACTCCGTTGCACTTCATTGTTGATAGTAGTAGACAAAATCACCTAATATTAGTGTAGGTCGTCAAGTGATTGGCTCTGCCAAAAACACCACACCCACATTCGTACACCATCATATGGCTTCGCCAAGGGAGTGATCTCCGCATCATCCAATAGTGTCACCTTCCCTACAACTTCAATCCCTTCAAAGATGAGGTATTGTGTGATGTTTCCCTCCCTTGAAGTTTGTGATGTTATTTTGGGCCAACCTTATTTATGGAAACATCATGTTATATATGAGTCTATGCCTTATAGTGTTATTATTATTTTGGACATAAAATTGTACAACATACCCAAGGTAGCCCCACCTACAACCATTTCCTTGATCTCTACCAAGTAATGTAGGAAGGTCATCTCCCAAGAAGGGAATTTTKTCTTCTTCGTTATTCACTCTCAAAGTGAGAGGAAGGTTTTATCCATATCCATGGCCTCCACGACTGGTCTCTCCGCGCAATAGAAGAAAGTGGATRAGGTCGCGGAAGAATACAAAGACATATTCTCCTCACCCATTGGGGTACCTCTACACTGTCAAGTCAAGAATTCAATCGACTTGACCCCCAGAGCATCACTACCCAATGGGCCAATCTATCACTGCTCTTTGTTATAAAATGAGGAAATCAAGCGCTAGATACAAGAGCTACTCGAAAAGGGGAACATCTGACCAAGATCATCACCTTGTGGGATACCAATCATGCTTGTGTAGAAGAAAGATGGGACCTGGTGACTCTGCATTGATTACCGGGCCCTAAACAAAATCACAATCAAGAACCGATACCCAATTCCCCGAATTAACGAACTCCTTGACCAACTCAAGGGGGACAAATACTTCAGTAAGATTGATCTGAATTTTTTCTACCACCAGGTCCCAATAGAGCAGATTGATGTATGGAAGACTGCCTTCATGTCCAAATAAGGTCTTTTTGAATGGTTGGTCATTCCCTTTGGCTTGACGAATGCCCCAAAAAAATTCTTGAGGATGATGGATGATATCTTATGGCATTTCACCAATTTTTTTGTGCTAGTGTATTTGGATGACATCCTCGTCTTCAACAAGATTTGGGCAGAACACTTGCAACATATTCAGCAGGTTCTACACACTCTACGACAACACAAGCTATATGAAAAATTGGAAAAATGCTCCTTCAACATGAACAAGGTCCAATACCTAGGATACATTGTTTATGAGCATGGGGTGCATGTCGAACCAGTCAAGATCCAGGTCATTCATAATTGGATAGCCCCGACCACACTCACTGAACTTCAGAGCTTCTTAGGCTTTGCTAATTTCTATCGCAGGTTTTTGTTGGGATTCTCCCATATTGCATGGGCCCTTATCCAAGTGACCAGGTGTGGTGGCAAGGAAACGTTCGTGTGGGGCCAGTCGCAACAAAAATTGTTCGATGATTTGAAGCAACACTTGTGCTCATCCCCAGTGCTCTCATTACCCGACCCGAAACAACCTTTTGAGATTGAGACAACTAATTTAGACTATGTTGTGGGCACGGTTCTCACTCAACATAGACATCTCATGGCCTATCATAGTGAGACACTATCAAATACTATCTGTAAGTACCCCACTTATGACAAAGAAATGTACTCCATTTTACAAGCCTGTCGCTAGTGGAGGCATTATGTTCTCAAGAAGGATACAATCATCCACATCGATCATAATCCTCTACAGTTCATGCAAACACAAGGAAAATTGAAGAATGACCACCATCAAAAATGGTCCACATACTTGCAGCAGTCCCATCTCAATATAAATTATAAGATAGCGAGCACCAAACGCGTCTTTGACTGCCTCAGTCTACCTCCAGTTTCATCACTAACCACGGTGCTACACTCCTACGGCCATGAGAGCTCTGGATGGACCGAACTCTATGAGAGAGATCCTAAATTCACCACTACCTACCATATGCTAGGCACAAACACAGTTGTCACTGATTTCCATATTCAGGATGGGTTGTTGTGCCATCTAGGCCATCTCTGCATCCCATCAAGCGAGCGAAGATGATTTGGGATCTCACTACAATTGGGTGGAAGGACACTTTGGCGTAGAAAAGATAGTGGCAGTGTTGCGACAACATTTCTATTGGCCGAAATATCGACAGGATGTCAACAAGTATATCATGTCATGCACGATATACGCCATTTCCAAAAAAACCATTAAGAAACAAGGCATGTACACCCCTCTTCCTACTCTTGATAGGACCTGGGAATCCATCTCGATGGACTACATGTCAAGCCTTCCTTCAACCAAACATGGAAATGATTGTGTTTTTATGGTTGTTGATCGATTTTCCAAGATGGTGATTCTGGGCACCTGCAAGAAGAGCATCATAGAGGAGGCCACTTCCAAGCTCTTCTTCGAACGAATGTGGGTACATTTTGGGATAGCACAAACCATCATCTCAAATCGGGACAATTTGTTCCTTAGCACATTCTCGTTGAGCCTCTGGTCACTGCTGGAAACCAAGCTCACCAAATCCAATTCCTTCCACCCCCAAACAAATGGCCAAACCGAGGTCGTAAATAGGATGATCGTGCATATATTACACATGTACAATTCCAAGAATCCACGCACATTGGATGAGATCCTTCCCCATGTTAAACGCATTTACAACAGAGCCATACATATTTCAACCAACCACAACCCATTTCAGGTGGGGCTGGGATTTCAACCATTGGGTCCCATGGATGTTTCACTAACCCTTGCGTCCATATAGGCAAAATCGTCCCATGCTCAAACCAAAGCTGAAAAAGCCACTTGGTTCATTGAATAAATCAATCACATCTTCCAACATGTTCAAAATATTTTTATGAAGTCCAATTCCAAGTACAAGCATTGCCATGATCAACATCAAGTGTCACACAATTTTCAGGTGGGAGATAAAGTTTGGTTGCATTTGCAGAAATAAATCCTTACAGGACCCCATTGAAATCTTCGTCCACTCCACTATGGACCTTAAACCATCACCAAAGCTATGGGTGACAATGTTTTTGAGCTCAACATTCCCCCCCTTCCTTGGCTTGCACCTAATGTTTAATGTGGACCTCCTTCGACCATACTTTCCACCATTATTGGACAACTCAGAGATAGAAAAAAAATTTGACACCAAAAGAGCTCAACCCTCACTACATGGAACATGAATCCACTAATCATATTGTGGACACACAAGTCAAGGTAACTCGCCAATAAAAGCTTCATATTTATCGTGTTTTCAAAGCGGGGAAACGCCTACAACAAGGCAAGTGGCTCACTGGGGCCAAATTCAGCAGAAATTTCCTCATCTTATGGGGGAACTCAACACAATGGAGACCATTTCTTCCTAAGGGGGGAGGATTTATCTAAGTGGATATTGGTGGCCACACACCTATTCCAACTATCTCACATACAATTTTCATCTTGGCAATTGTTTTCTTGCTTTTCGGGTCCTAGACTTCCAGGGTCATTTTTAGGCCCTAAACAATGTTTTTTGGTCTCTCCACAATCACACTGTAGACATAGCCAAATTTTGATGGAAACATGTGTAGTCCTCAAATATACCTTTCCAACGAGATATTGTGCACTTAAAATGGATATCGTATGCAAAATTTACGACCCTAGGAATTTGATGTACCAACTTACCCCATCGGGGCCCACATGACTTTTGGTGCTTCATCTCCTAGGGTTAGGTTTTTGGATGTCTAGGTTTTTATGATTACTTCTTGATTCTAAAAATGCATGGAGGCCTCATTTTGATGTTCTCAAATGAATGCGCATAGCCACCACATCTCTTCTCATAGATTAGCTACCACCATTCGAGCAAGATTGTTTTCATTCTGCATTTCATAGTTTCAGCAGATTTCTTTATTGAATAGAAGTCAAGTTTCATTGTATCTTTTTTATTGTTCACTGTGTTTCTATGTTAATGTTATATATATGTGTTTCATTTCGTTCCACTCATAAATCTGGACCACTGTGTTTTTTAAACACAATATTACTCTAGCCCACTAGTTAGAAAATCAGTTAATGACTTTAATTCCCAATAATTTTCCTTGCATTACATATTATTTCTCCAAGTTCAAAACGCTTAGAATTTTATGTGTAGAATGCAAATTAGATTTGAAGGAATATTGATGCATATATGTTATTCTTTCTAAGTTTGGTGGTGCATATTATGTCTATGTATCTACCTTTTATGCCACCAGAGAATCTCTAGGAAGTGCTTATAAAGAACCCTCTCTTGAGTATTTTTGTGATTCTTTGATTTGAAAGAAAGATAATCTTGTGCAACTTGGATTGATCAACACTGCATGTACATCCAACAAAGCCTTAGTGGCCTAGAAAAAGGATAAATCCAAGAATCCCAAGAAACAACATCCTTTCCACAACAACAAACAAAATAAGGGTCCCAAACCCTCTCAGTCGGCTTCTACTCCTTATGGTGACAAAGGATCAAAATACAAAAGTAATAAGAATGAAAAACATTGCAACTTTTGTGGGAAATATGGTCATGTGGACTCTAAATGTTTTAAAAATATGGAATAATTAGAAGAAACAATGAAGAAGCATAATATCAATATTGATTATTCTTCTTCTTCTTCTCATGGACATGCACTTTATGCTTCTAGTTTCTCCTTAATTGCAAATTCTACTTCTTGTTCTAGTGAATGGTTTATTGATTATGGATCATCTTATCGTATGGCTAAGGATAAATCCATTTTTCTTACTATAAATGAATGTAACACCAAACAAATATTTGTTGGTGATGATAAATATCTTAGTGTTGTAGGGTATGGAACAATTCAAGTAGATAATCGTAATTTCAATGATGTATTATATGTTCCAAGTATTTCCTTCAAACTTCTATTAGTGCATCAGATCACTCATTTAGGTGAAGGTAAAACCATAGAGTTTTCACCTCACCAAGTTGTAATCAAGGATTTAAAATACCCTAAGCATGTCCTCGCAACTAGAATTGTTGATGATATTACTAGGTTGTACACATTTGACAACTTTGGGTCATCATATTTTCCATCAATTTTTGTTTCTCATAGCGATGACTTGAGAAAAATTTGTCATCAGCAATTTGGTCATCTAAACTATCACTCATTGCAACAACTATGTAATCAACCTATGGCGATTTCTCTTCCTCTCGTTTCTTGCAGAGAAGGTGTTTGTGCTAGTTGTGTTCTCAACAAACATCATCGAGACAATTTTGACAAACGTGCCTCTTGGAATGCCTTGGCCCCTTTGCAGTCTGTTTACGGTGATTTGTGTGGTTTTATTTCTTCTTCTTCTTCTTCTTTCTCTGGGTGCAAGTATTTCTTAACTTCCATTGATGAATTTTCCATACGTTTGTGCCATATTCATCCTACGAGCCATCTTCAGAGTTTGTGCATCTTTTGTTCCTATTCTAGTTTCTTCTTCTTCAAATGATAATAGTGAGGATGAAAATTCATCTCCGCCTACTCACCTTCCTCTAGATGATTCTATTGAACATGAATTTGCACTAATGCCACCACTTCCTAAATGGGCCCATTCAACACAAGAAGCAGTTCGTGTTCTTGTCGGTGATCCTTCATCTTAGCATCAAACATGTTCACAGTTCCAATGATCCTCTTCTCTTTTGTCTCAAGTTTCAACGACTCATGATCCAGACACATTTATAGAAGCTTCAAGTCATCCAAATTGGGACACAAAAATGAATGAAGATTATCACTCTTTAATGGGAAATAATACTTGGGATCTTGTACCTCTTCGGAAAGGAAGAAATCTCGTCAAATGCAAATGGGTTTATAGAACTAAGTATGTATCATATGGAGGTGTTGAAAGACACAAGGCCCGATTAGTTTCCAAAGGATTCTCTCAAGTTGAATTCATTAACTATAATGAAACCTTTTCCCCTATATCCAAAATGAATTCCATCCACCTTGTTCTATCCCTTGTTGCCTCACATAAATGGGAGGTCCATCAAATGGATTTTAAATCCTCATTCTTGCATGGGAATTTACAAGAATAAATATACATGGAACAACCTCATGGATATGTCTAGAATGACTCACTACTACATTGGGTAGAAATTACGGCGAAATATTACGACGGTTTAAAATTTCGTCATAATTGTTTTGCTTTTTTTGGACTAAATTTACTTTTCTTTTTCAGGGTCCAACTGTTCGTCACCCTAGTGACCAACATTCCACGTTGGTCGTTATAGTGACAAACTTTCATCGCTAGAGAGACCAACCATGAGTTAGTCGCTATAGCAACGAACTTTAGTTGTTATAACGACCAACTATGGCACATGTGAGAATCAAACGGTCATTGACTTATTGTTCGGTAAATTTGACCGGATTCGTCGGAAGACCAACGAAATCAATCCTATATATATCTCAGTTACGAAAAATTTTCTATAGTTGCGACAATCATTTTCTACAGTTGCAACATTCATTTTCTACAATTGCGACAATCATTCGGGTGTTCTGATGCAATGGTGTTCTGGTTCTTTATGAAATCTTGATTTCAATTCTCTTTCAAGAAGAGAAACATTGAATTGATCAGACTCTACATAGCTAAGATTTTGAAGGTTAGTACTTAAAAATTTTCTGTGTGATTTAGTAATTTGGTGATATTGAACTATTTTATGGTTTATTTTCACTCCTTAAATCAGATTTTATGGTTTATTTTAACTCCTTAGAAAGATTTTATGGTTTATCCACTTTTGATAGAGTCAAAAGATTATTGATTTAGCTACAATCACTCTAATTAGATTCAATCACTCTAATTTTGTTCTTATATTTCATGGAACTTCTTGAATATCTAAGTATCCTTGCCTTAGTAAATTTACATTTAGGGATTCCTCCTTGAGTTGGAAAAGAA
>SNQJ01S0095599.1:11567-43354 GCA_010110895.2 Picea sitchensis
GTGACTGTATTGATGACCATCTTCACTGAAAAGGGTTTCGACAGTTTCACGGAGCTTGTGGCGCTGTCGGGTCAGTTTTCAATGCTTAGGCCAATGATTTAAACCAAAGTATAACTTTAATCAATTTCTTCATTTTATTCAGAAGTTCATACCTAATGGATATATGAACATTCAGGTGGGCACACCTTTGGCATCAGTCACTGCGCGTCGTTCGTGGACAGGCTTTATCCAACGCAGGATCCCACCCTCAGCGCCGCCTTTGCAAAGCAACTTGAGGAAACATGCCCCACAACCGCCACCGTGAACAGCACAGGCTTAGATATGCGCACTCCAAAAGTATTCGATAAAAAGTATTACATTGATCTGCAGAGAGGAGAAGGTCTCCTCACCTCCGATCAGGATCTCTACAACGACTCCCGCACGCGACACATTGTTAACGACTTTGCGAGGAGCCAGTCTTCCTTCTTTCAGCATTTTGCGCTCAGTATGCTTAAAATGGTTCAGCTGGATGTCCTCACTGGAAGCGAAGGAGAGATTCGCAAAAACTGCGCAGTTCGCAATACTAATAGCTCCTCCTCATCATACTCCATCATAGATATTCCAGTGACATCTCATCGTCCTCCTCTTCATACTCAGACTGTGTGATGTTTAGCGATAGAATCCTCAGTAATCCACCTAATAGATACTTAATAAAGGTCCACAATGACTCCCCTGTCAATTATACTGTCATTTAGACAAATTTGCCATGTCCCACATGTTTTCCGTACCTTCAATTCAGTCGAATCGAGAGCCGAGCCGAGCATTTGTGGCAGATAGTGTCCTGGTAAATGTGGTGATTATACAGACTGATGCATCGACTGTATAAATGCAATTTCTGATTATAATGATGCTATTTTTAGTATAAAAAGTATTAAAATACTTTCGTTCTATGGGCACGCTAACTATTTATACCAATAGTAGCTTTTGTGTACCAAGTACATCTGCATGAGTCAATATATGCACAATTAAACGTTCAAAATCACCGTGCTATTAAACTTTATCGTATAGATGTGACGTGTAACCAGATTTTCAAGTCTTTTATTCTACAAAAAAGTTTATCCCATTTATGCCATAATCAAAGTAATCAAGTTGTCTGAATTTTGGGGTTTGTGCTGTGCAAGTAACTCATTAGTACTGCGTGCGAGATGTGATGTAAAGCTCTTCCAGTGATTTATATAATCTAAACAACACTTATTATATATTTATTGATAATGAGTACAATTAATCATTTTTTAATTTAAAATTCTAATCTGATGGCTAACAATTGAAGATGTTGGCATATTCTTAGTCGTCCTCCTAAATCAATAAATGTGATTTTTTCTTCATAACTTCCTTGTATTGTATTTTTGAATGCATCTGTTAACCTGTTTACCTTTTAACATTTACCTAATCATATTAAGAAATTACTGTAGCACTATATGATTGCCACTTTTAAATGATTAAACTTTAGATTTAGCAAGCTGGCTGTAGACCCTCATTTTCTAATTATGCGTCATTTCATTTTCTGTCCGCACCTTTGCCTTCATCAACCACGGTTTTGAGTAGCTGTGCTAGTCTAAACAACAATGTACATATATAGCTGTGAATATGAAATAAAACTAACCTACAAATAGCACGTTGATTCATTGAACCTTCAATCTTATATGATCGTTAATGCGAAAAGCAAATGGAATTTAACTAAACCACTGTTAATTATATAAATCAATGACAATTTTTTTTTATAGAAGAAGATATCTTATACGAAGTAGCAGCAGTTCATAAATGAATATTCTTTTTAAATTATTTTTTATTTGATTGATAGAGAATTTAAGTATAAAACCTTGATTTGGTTTTATTTAAAGATCATGTGATTTATAAGCATTTATTAAAAAAACAAATTAATTAAAACAATTTTTTTTTCAAAAAATAAATGTAAAAAAATGAGTTTTTTCATTTCTTAACATATTTTAAAACAAAAATATAACTACATTTTATTTTATTTTAGCTTTATTGTAATTTGATAAGACCATAAATCTTGCTTCATATAAGTATAATGTTTACATCTATGCTACTTTCATATTAAAGTGGAAAGAATTGGTTCATGATACCAACCAAAAAAGGATCCATTCAATTTGGTTGCTACTTTATATTACAGTGGAAAGAACTCGTTCATGATACCAACCAGAAGAGAATCCATTCAATTTGGTGAAAGAAGGGAAAGAGTTTTTTTTGTTAAAAAAGGTATTTTGAGAATCTTTAGAAGGCATAATTCTTAATTGTGGATGGAAATAATACCATCTTCCTTATTTAATTAAGATGTATTTCAACAACCAATTTAAATGGTAGAGAAGATAAGATTCATTTTAACTAATTGATGAGAATTTTAAACACTAAATTTTGATTTTGATTTGGTTTTATTTAAAGATCATTTGAATTATCAGAATTTATTGAAAAAACAAAATCAAAACTAATATATTAATTAAAACCAATTTTTTTTCAAAAACTAAATGTCCAAAAAGTTGATTTTTTTTTGGTAATTTGATAAAACCATCAACAATGCTTCATATAAGTATAATGTTTACATCTCTGCTACTTCATATTAAAGTGGAAAGAACTTGCTCATAATACCAACCAAAGAAGGATCCATTCAATTTGGTGAAAGAAAGGAAAGAGGCTTTTTAAAAGAGATATTTTCAAAATATTTAAAAGGCATAGTTCTTAAAAGTGGATGGAAACAACACCATCTTCACTATTTAATTAAGATGTGTTTCAATAACTAATTTAAAAGAGAAGATAAAATTCATTTTAACTAATTTAAGTGGTAGAGAGGATTGAGAAAGATAAAAAATAATAATGTGATGAGGTAGAGGAACTAATAAAATTAAAATCACATTAATTGGATTTTAAAATAGAAAACTAGTTTACATGGAAACTACACAAATAAGAAGTATGATGAAACTACACAAAAGTATGATGAGACAAGTGCAACAAAAAATAAATTAACTAATAAGCTTATATGTCATTAAGAAACTAAAATGTTGCTCAAATCAGTTGCCAACCACTTTGACAAGGATATATCCTATTAAAATCCTATAAACCTTATGATTTAGTCAGAAATTGTTTACAAATCTCTTAATAGCGATAAAAATATATTTAGTAGAGATTTGTTTACAAGCTCGATATAATAACAAAGTCAAATAATTCATCAATAATATCAACATTTGTGGATACTAATTAATTTAGACATTTTAACAATAAAATAGATATAATGAAGAAAACTATTAAAAATGAATTTAAAAATAAAAATACTTAACTACTTATTCTTCTTTTTATAACAACTACATATTTTTTGTAATAATAAACGCATATCCACATATCGCCTGAGTGAGCCTAATGATTAAGAACATGTGTTTCCTCTTAAGAGATCATAAGTTCAAATATTTATTTCAAATCTCACTCATTAGATATGATTTAAATGGAAACTTCATATCTTTATAGGGAAAGAATTTTTTTTTTAAAGTGTTAGAAAAATATTTTTCCTTGTCCTAGATAGTTCAACTATTTTACATTTGTTTCAATATCATATATTTTTTTTAATATGATTCTCTTCTCAACATTATAATATGGGTTTAAATAGCAATTAAAATCTATATTTTAATATTTGTAAGATTGGACCTTTCAAAATGTTTTTACTATACAAAATTGCATTATAAATTATTTTCTTAAATTTAATTTTCATTTTCTCAATGTAAATGATAAACACAACACAAACTTTTTATAAAAATTTATATAATATTAACTAGAGCAATATTATTAAATTGTAAAAAAAATAAAAAAGATTCAAAAAATTTCTATTCAATTTAAAAATAAAATAAAATTTAAAAAATAATTATTAAATTCATATAAATTTAATTAAATAAATAAACAAATTAAATATATTTATTATTTATTTAAAACTAGAAAAAGACTTTTATGTAATACTAATACTACTATTACTATCATGGGAAATAAATAGTCGCATATTCTAAACATTAACCCAATACATGTATTTATTAGTTTTTATGGACATATTATAATTTCTCCCCCTCCTTCCGTTTAGTTCACCGCACCGCAATATTACGTTTGGTTTGCACATGTATCCATATCGAAATGGAATATATTTGGGAATGAATAATGTGGTCTTTAACAATTTTTTTTGTTTTTAATATTTTTTTTATATTCGTTTTAAACGGAGAATATAGATGTTAGAGTCATGTCATTTCGTTTTGTTCAGGCCCACTTCAATATCTATATAAAAAGCTTGCAATCTTCTCTCTAGGAGCATTTCTAGCTTGTAATCATGACAATTTCAGTTCTGTTCTACCATACATATATGTGCATTCATTGTTAAAAACAATTCATTTTCCAGTGTTTGTATTGTGGAATCCTTACAGACGAAATTCCATTGCTTTGATTTCTTCTTCTTCAAAAAACTTGTAGAATTCGAAGGCCCTAATTGGTAGCACAATAGTTTTTTTAGTTAGTTCATTCACTTTGGTGTTGAGCTCACTAACGATTTGATGAAACGTTAGCCACTCAAAGGACTGAAAAGAAAGATTAATATCTCTCATGATAGTGGCTAATCTTATGTCTTGGGCTGAGTTTTCTTGCTTGGCCCAATCAATAACTAGTTTGGAATCACTCATTACTTGAAGCTTCCAGATATCTTTTTTATTTGATGTCTTTAATAACGTCCATAGAGCTATGAATTCCACTATGTTGTTTGCTACTTGAACTTGGTGCATATCTGATAAAAATGTAATGGTTATGATTAATGAACAACACAACCCCTACTCCACACATAGGAGGGTGCCCCTCGCTTGCCCCATCCAAATACCCCCAAGGAATTTCATAATCTATTGACATAAATACCGGGTTGCGAGGTTTTGTTGCCATCGGGTCTTCTCCGAATTTGACAACATGATTTAGTGTAAGAGTAGTTGTCACTTCTAGTGGCACCAATTTATCCTTGAAAATTGAATTGTTTTGGGTCCATCAAACATTTGAAATAAAAATGCTCGAAAGGCCTACATAAAGTTTAACTGATCTGTCTTGTAAACGGTCCTTGAAACAGTCTTCCAAGTTGTCTTTGTTCCAGTCCGATTTAAATTAGTTCCTTCACTGTCTTCATAACCTGGGATGCCTACGAGCAAGAAATGAATAAGTAAGAAATGGTTTCAGAGTTTGATTTGCAAAGAGAACAACGATTGGGCCCACACTAGACCCTTTTGTTTCCATTGTCCCAAGTAAGTAATTTGTTATTAAGAGCAAGGCATAGAGAAATTTTACATCTGAGAGGGGATTTTATTTTCCAAATCGTTCCCCATTACCATTTTTTGGATCCTATGAATCTTTCTTCCTGGCAAGCTTTGTAGCCCATTTTTGTTGTAAAGGATCCATTATTCTGGTTTTTGGACCACATAATGAATTTGTGATTTCATCAACTAAAATAATGATTTTTTCACAAAAAAATCTAATGAATTTTTCCCATTCCTCAGCCAAATGTTCAGAGAGCCCAAGGGATGCAACATCTTTCCATCCTAGTCGGCCTCTACGACGGGGAGAGCCTATTCGAGCATCATTCAATGTGAATATATTCTAGTCCCGAAGGATCTGGGTTGGAGGAGCAAACAATTTGTAATCATTTCCAACACCCAACCAAGGGTCCTACCTGAGATATATGTTATGCCATATCCCTACTTTCAAGGAAAATAGTTTACCCACCAAAGGGAAGGCCTCTACTAGGGCGTTCGAAACAATTGATCCTTTAAAATATTTTAAGGGAACCCAAAACCACTCAACAATAGACATATTGGAAAAATACTTGGAGTTCATAACCCGTACCCATAGTAGATTTCCTTGCGTTAACCTCCATATATTTATTTTGGCTAGGGCTTGAGCAAAGGGGCAGATATATTTTAGTCCCCACCCCCTAAATCTTTGGGGATTGCAATAGATGACCCTTTAGCTAAGTGCATTCTACCCGACAACTTATTACCTTCCCATAGATATTGGAAAATCAGTTTATTGATCTTTGTTAACACCCCCTTGGGGATAGTTGTAATGGAATTCCAGTAAACTGGAATACTTTCCAATACTTCCTTTAGGAGGACCAACCTTCCTTTGCTGGAAAGAATCCTATTCACCCAAATTGAAACCCTAGATTCCACTTTTTGATAAGCCACCTCCAGTCCTTTCCATTGTAGCAACCTAGTTTGAGAAAGCAACCTAAATACTTAAACCCCTATTCGAGTTTTTTTCTTTGGGTGGGAAAGGTATTAAGGATAAAATTTGTTTCAACAACCGAACAATTATTGAGGAAAGTCACGACTTATCCAAATTGATTGACATACTTGTGGCTTTGTAGTACAGGTCAAGGATTCTTTTTAAGGCTAAAAGGTCACTCTAAGCTCCATATATACTGCATAAAATGTCATTGATGAATAATAAGTAGGATATTGTTTTAGTATCTCACACCCAGAGTCCTCACAAAGCCCCATCCACTATGTCTTCCTTCATCATTTTACTTAGCGCTTCCGCAATAATCCATAAAAGAAATGGAGAGAGGGGGAATCCTTGCTGGAAACCTCTCGACAATTTAAAGAATTGAGAAGGTAATAAGAACTTCAAACGAAGAGCTATGGTGGCATCCCATAATCCAATTTATTGTATCTAAGTTCATCCCTAATTGAAGGAGAACCAAGAACAGGAAGGTCCAATTCACTCTATCATAAGATTTAGATAGGTCTAGTTTTAGAATTGTCACTTTAAGATTCTTCTTTTTGATAGAGTGGACGACTTCCTATGCTATCTCTATCACATCATGTATTTTCCTATTTTGCAGGACTCCAAACTGTTACTCCTATAACTTCACTTAGTATGGCTTTTAAGCATCTTGAAATAATCTTGGTTATTATGTTGTAAATAACATTGCACCAAGATATAGGTCGAAAGTCCCCAAATGAGACCATGTCTTTATTTTTGGGAATGATGCATAAGAAGGTGAAATTTAGGGACCCATGGATCTTTCCTACCCTTTGGGATTCTCTAATCATCAGAAGTAGGCCCTCCTTAATCTTGTCATAAAAGGGCTTGAAGAATTTGACTGTAAACCCATCCAGTCCCAGGCTCTTCCCATTCTTCATGGACAAGAGTATAGCCAATAATTCCTCCTCCGACACTTCTTCTTCCATATCCTAACTCATATCATATAAGAATACCACCAATAATTTTGACACTACTTCTAGGATTTCCTAGATCAGACACCCTTCAGGAGCTGCAAAAATATTTTCGAAAAAACTAGCCCCCTATTCAACTTTCTCAGGGAAGAAGCTAAGCCCTACCCCTTCTTCATCTTTGATTTCCCATATTTTTTTGATATTTATTTTGAAGTTAGAAAATTGGTGAAATAATTTAGTGTTGTGATCCCCAACTTCTAACCACAATGCCCTACTTTTAAGTCGTCACTCCTGGTCCTATTTTTCCAACAAAGAATTTCTAAGGGCCGCTAATTCTTTTAGATACTTTAGCTGGCTTGAACTAAGGGGGACTTCATCTATCCTTTTGAGGAGAGAGGGTAATCTTTCCTCATTTTATCTAGTATATTTGAGTTTTGAGCATTCTAGATGGGTAACCATTGTTTAGTGGTTGTTTTTATCCTTACCAAGTTTTTTGTGAATTGGGCCATCAATGGATCAAGTTTCAAAGGGAGACATTTATCCATGTAGAGGATACCAAATTTTTAAACTCTTCCTCCTCCAACTAGACCTAGATTACATTCAACATTGTAGGAGGAGATTCCATTATGGTTGTCTATTGGAGGATGATTGGCTGATGATCAGAAATCCCTCCTTCACCAACTATTGATTTGAAAGGGAAGATCTATTCCAGGAATGCCTCTGATACCAAGAACCTATCTATCCTTTCAAAAATATCTTTGTTCCCTATTCTAAAATTTCTCCAGGTAGGGGTTAATTTAGCTAGTTCCACATCCACCAAATGAAGTTTCTCTAGGAAAGAGAGAAAGAACCCTCTCTGTCGATCCTCTCGAGGGGATAGCCCCCACACATCCCTCATGGAGAGGGTGAAATGTAGGTCTCCAACCACTGTAAGGGGTTCTCTAAAATCACTCGCAACTTTTAAGTCTTCCTAGAAGGGGATCTTTTCAACATAGGGTCCATAGATGTTGACTATAGTAAAACATAAATCATTGTCTTTGTGTTTTAATTTGACTAAAATAAATTATCAGAATGAGGAAGAAGTTGTGTCTTTAAAGTATGGGCTCCAACCAGTTAGTAAACCTCCTGAAAAACCATCGGCATCGACAACACAAAACGACCAATTTTTGAGCCAAGGCTCAACAATGCCCTTGGATTTTTCACTCGAACACATTTTCTCTTGAATTATAATTTTATCCAACTTGAGGCTAAAGAGAAACTTCATTATGGGTATCTTTTTTTGGGGGGGCCCAAACCCTCTTGAGTTGAAGGAGAGGAGGATCATCGTGTGGGGGGAGGAAGGGTGCTCCCCGCTTTAAGGTCCCCAGTGATAGAGACTTGTCTTCCTTTACAGATCTCAATAACTACCTTTTCCTAGGCCTTGTGAAGATGGAAGATGACTGAGGAGGGTCTAAAGAAATTCTTCCTTTGGAAGGATTCACCTATTTTTTGTGGCCCTTGGATCAAAGATTGTAGAATTTGACATGGGGAGAGGGGGGCACTAAGGGGGAGGAGGAAGGAGGCCTTTTCACCTGATAACTAACAAAAATGAGAGATGAATCAGAAGGGACATGGGAATGGGAGGAAGCCCGGGCTAGGGGTTTCTGTTATCTTCCCTTGGGAGGGAGAGAAAGGAGGGGGCTAGAGGGAATTTGGGAGGCACATGTGTAGAGTGTCTAAGATCTTTAAGAGGGAGAGGAAATGGGAGGCTACAGGAAGAATGCTTGCTCGATGTGGAGGAAGGATCTGGGTGTTGAATTTGGGGGAAGAAAAGCATGGGGGGGGGGAATCATATTCGGCTGAAGTATAGTCACCATCACCATACATAGGACAAAGAGTATTGATCCAAAAGGATCCAAAAAACTCAAACATACAAAGAGGGAGAGGAAATGGGAAGCACAGGAAGAGATACTGCTCAGTCAGAGGAGGCGGGATCCTACGTTGAATTTGGGGGGGAAAGCATGGTGGGGGGAGGGGGAATCATATTCGACTGAAGTATAGTCACCATCACCATACATAGGACAAAGAGTATTGATCCAAAAGGATCCAAAAAACTCAAACATATCTAGGAGGATCCATAAACTCTAAAAAATTGCTAATCTCAAATGTTTTTTAAAATGACTTCATTGTGTAGAGCTCGACGAGAGCTTTCAAATGATGCGAGAATCGCCTCAAACGAACTTTGTATGAGAAATTTATGACTCTTCAAATTTTTGGTCAAACAAGGTGAACACGTAAAAAAGGGGTGACATGTGGCACATCTGTACATGTCATACGACATTGATGTTGCAACAACACATGGTGATGCATGGTAGGTAGCAGGCTGAGTTACCAGGTCCTACATTCAACTGGGAAGATTACATGGATGAACCAACATTAGATACATGTCATGACCGTACATGCATAGGTGCACAAATGAGGTACCACCACATGGCAGTCTCCCAGTGGCCTAATATGGCTATGGTTGAATAAAAGTTTGTTGTGAGCCTGGAGAATCAAACCTGGGTATTTCTCATAATACTCCAATGACTTACCATTGTACCTGCAACAAGTGAACTAATTGTATATGGTTTCTCTTTTATTTGAAGATTGTTTAGATTATGTTCAATAGGAAAAAGGATTAGGGATTAACCCTCGGCCCATGGTATATGTGTATCCAATCTAATCATATCCCAAAGCTTGTAGGGGGATAAAAAACTATACCACCGAAATAACTAACCATAAAATATATATTTAATATATGGTTACAACAAAACAAAAATTGGGGAGAGGTCTATAGGGCTGAATCCATGAACTCCCCCAACATGTACAACGACCCTAATCAATTCACCAAAGGTGCCACATATTACGAGAATCCAACAGATTTATAATTAAAGTTGATGCCAAGTCCGCACCAAGTTTGGGCAATAGTTAGCCTGACCTAACCTATTTAAAGGGAATGAATTTGGAGTAAAATACAGAGATAGAGGTGTTATCACATAGAATTACAAGGTTCAAAAATATTTCCAGTTTTGATTTTGAGTCATAGGTTTTCATTAAGTTTTAGGTTTTTATGTCCTTTTGCTATAGTCATTTTTCAATTTTTGATGTAAGCTAAGGTTAGTTTTTGGTTTGGTATAGAGTCCTTGGGTTATGCCTTGCTATCATAACAAGTCGTATAAAGCTTCACGAGTCACATCTTTCAAATTCTCCATCATCACCATGACATGTCACCTCCTCCATGTTGTACGCAGACCCCTCCTTTTGTCACCTTTACCCATTTGACTTTCAAATCAATTTTGATATGTACGCTACCAACTCACTAGGAGAGTTTGCAGTGCATTCAAAGGTACACCATGCATACATTGCCATCATTGCATTTATGGATCGTTTAAAAGAAGATATCCTTGTTTTCAAAGCTAATATTTAAAAAAAAAATCTAGGGATTATGTCATAAAGGATTCTAATTGTTTTCTCCAAGTGTGCAAATTATATTTGAGCTTGGCACTGTGAATCTAGTGCTACAGACAGGCACTACGAACTCGGCATTGCTAACTTGCTGAAGAGGAGAGTTGGAGGTTGAGCTACTTGCAGAAATTCCTGTTCAAATTTAATGACATAAAAATCAAACAGAAGTCCATCAGGTACTCCATGAATATTTATACATTGTCTAACGGTCGAAGGAGAGGTTTTTGCTGGTTTCACTCGTCGACGCTGTGAAATCTGTTATTTTGTTGTTGACTGCTTTCACATCCATTTAATTCATGCTCTGAACCTCCTTCATTAAACCTCATCACCTTTAACACCTCATCCAACCTTCTCACTACTTAGAATTCATTTGCTCCTCTGGTATTTCCCAACCCTGCAAACCCCCTATTCTGGCACTGTGAACCTTGTGCTACAAATCCATCGCTATGAACCCTCTGTTATAGTTTTTTTGAAAATCCTTCCTCTGCATACTTGGCGAGCTAAATTCAAAGGAGTGAATCTACACCCATTTCAGCTTGGATTTTTGGTTGATCAACTGTCATATTAGGTTTAATATTACATGCATTGTTGATGCTGCTAAGGGATACTTATATTGTCATAAAATCCCTATTTCAAGAAGAGAATTCACAAGTGTCTTTCTCTTATTGTAAATTTCAGTTTCCTATTCTCATATCTTCTGTTTGAAGAGTGCATTCTCTCATCCATGAATGTGCATGAAGTGAATTATATATAAATCTGGTATACTATCAGCTTATTGAAATAGTTCTCCATTAAAACCCTAGTATCTTATCTCCCTGTTTTCATACACTTACCTGTTGTTACAACTCACAGAAATAATTTCTTAGCAACAATTATGGACAACCCACAACATAAGAATACTCATAAGGGAGGTGAAATAGTAAGGACAAAGCCTTATGATATGCATCTTTTTTATTCTAAACCCTTGATCAGAGAGGCTTTCCAAAGGGTAGGTTGTATCAACTTTTGTCAAAAAATGTAGAGGGGGCACCAAGAGGTGGCTAGGGAATTTGCACTAAATTTCAATGGGACTAAAACCAGGCTTGGAATATCGGAGTTTGAAGTTTCAAAATTTTCCATCTCCGCTGCAACAAAGATACCAAACACTGGAGAAAAGTGGTTCAAGGCTAGACACTAAATGCCTCTTTCTCCAAGGAGTTCCTCAAACCAGAATACCAGGAAGAAACTTTGTTCAAAGGGGTACCCAGAAAGCATATGCTTGAAGGTTTTGATGAAATGTTGAAGTTGATTTAGAGGTATTTCATCTATGAAGAAAGATTTAACATGGTATATCGATACCATATCAAATTGTTGTTACACTTCATAGGGAAAGAAGTTATAAACCTCCCTTTTTATTTGTTCATAAGTATTGGAAAGATGGCTGACATAGTTTAGGCCAAATATAAGCAAGTGGACACTAGTGTTTTCCACTCATGTCTTATCAAAATGCTAGTGATGGAAGAATTAAGAAAGACAAACACACACTGGGAAACATTCATCACTTCTTCACATTTTTAGCTAAATGTTTCCCCCACTCCACAGTCCAATCTTCAAATCCCTATTCCTGATGAGAAGATTGTGTATTTAGAGGTGAGCAAGAAGAGACAGAGTACTATGGCTGCTAAAGCTGATAGAGATAAAAAGGGAGAGGAATAAGGAGGATCTTCACAGTATTCACAGAGGGAAGATTCACCCATGCCATATCCCACTCCAATGAAGGTTCCTTCAAGCAAACCCACATGCCTAAGAGGCAGAAAGTTGGTGTTTCCTTCACCCAATGAAACTGATCTGGTCAAAGCTAGCAGGCCTCTTACCAAAGCAGTGAACAAGAAATAAATCCCTGTGAAGGATGATGCAGTAGGAGTTTCAACTCAAAGGAAAGGTAAATCCATATCTATTGAAAATCCTATTGAAATTATTGACATCACTATTCCTCAAGAAGAGAGAAATACCACTTTAAGAGGCTTAAAAGAAAACTTAAAGAGGCAAGGGCTGAAGTTGATGAACCGAAGAAGGAGGAGTTGGTTTCAAAGAGGAATCTTAAGGGACTCATGGAAATGTATCATGAAATGATTGACAAAGCCATATTTATAGCCAAAAGGTTTCGACCCCTCCACAGGCATCTCAAAAACCTCTACAGAGAGAACAAATCTCACTAAGCAAGAATAAAACAACTAAAGATAAAACTCCAGCCTTTCAAAAAGGAGTTATATAAGATAAATCTAGATATGTTGGTTAAAGTTGCTACCAGGAGGAGCTCTAGAGTTAGAAAATGAAGAATTTGACCACCTTGACCCATATCAGTTTTGACAGTTTCTTGTTTTTTGTATTTTGCAATTTTGAGGATGGTCATGCTTGATAAATCATGTTTAGCTACTGGGGAGTTATCCTCTAATTCATATATCATGATCATAAGTTATTAAAACAATTGGTGGAATTGGAGATAGTTTTGAAACACTTTAAGGAATTTTCAAATGAAATAAGCTACTACAGGAAAGTTCGCAGCGCCTAGCGCTATGAACTGGATAATACAGACAAGTGTTGTGAACTCAGGTTTTGGAGTTTTCAAGGGAGGAACAATTGCCAGTTGTCAAAGATCAATGAAATCCAGTTGTATGATGGTTAGTTATGAGCTGGGAGGCCACCTTCCAAAGGGAGAAGCACTCAAAGGGACACTTCATCAACCATAAAGAAGATGTTGAAGACATTGTCAACATTAGCCTAAATTTTATCATTTTGTTGTTTTTTGTTATCCACCTGTTTCCACGCCACTTTGAGGGAACATGGATCCTATGATAAGGTTGTTATTTGAATCATAGTTCTATCACTAATAGTCTAGGTTATAAAAACATTATTTTAAGTTTGATAGAGGGTTCGAATGGTCTAAGAGGGGACTCACTTTTGATACTGTGTGTATTACAGAAAGACCTTCTATTTTTATGTATCAAAATTAAGATTCTCTGGATAATGAAAATCAATTATTTTTCCTATCATCTCTTTGTCTTCTAATTCTTATCACGGTCCAAGGAAAGATTTATTTTACTTATTTATAGCTAGTTGTAATAGAGGATCTGTTGTAATGTTGTTTACAGATATATCAGAATCCATCTCTTTGTTTATAAGAATTTCTTGTTTCAGAGAGTTCTGCTTTATATGTTTGTCATACTTCTTGATGTAGATGATATGAATTTAACTTTATTCTTATTAATTCTTCCACCTACTCATCGTTTTTCTAAAACCCTGACCAAAGTTACTCAGAGCCTTATTTGTTGGTGCAAAATTATGTGTAGTAAGTTGTGATCTACACTATTTCCCTAAGTTTTCATCCATTTGATACCTTATCATAAAACATATATTTAATCTACTGATGGGTGTTGAGATTACACTTTATCATTCAAAGTGTAACTTTCAATGCTAACATTATTGGCGCCACTACCGGGGAACAGATTGAAGACTTTTCCCTGGGTTGTATGACAAAGAAAATATTGATTCTGAGGTGCACAATGATCAGTAAACTAAAGACTACAGATTGCACCTGGCAACTCCATTGTTTTAATTGTGGCTCCCAAAAGTAGACACATGATGTCCACTCCACATTTACCTCTGGCTGCACTTGAAGCTGAGCCAGAAAATATCATCAAGAAATGAAAGGATTCACAAGGAGCCTCTTCATCTATTTTCTCAAGTACTATTGGGAACTTACCTGACTCTATTTTTCAAACACCAGTAGTTGTATCTATATTTTCTAAATTACCTATTGTTGAAGCTTATGAAGATTTAAAAATTGGAGAATTTCCTTTTGAGAACTCTCCTAGTGAGTTGGCGGCGTACAAACCAAAACTGATTTGACAACTAAACGAGTAAAGGTGACAAAAGGAGGGGTCTGCATACAACATTGAGGAGGTGACATGTCAGGGTGATGATGGAGAATTTGAAAGATGCGACTCATGAAGCTTTATCTGACTTGTTCTCATAGAAAGGCATAAGCCAAGGATTCTAGACCAAAGCCAAAACTATTCTTAGCTTATTTACATCAAAAATTGAAAAGTGACTATAGTAAAGGGACATAAAAACCTAAAACTTAATGAAAACCTATGACTCAAAATAAAAAATGAAAATATTTTTGACCCTTTTAATTCTATGTGATAACAAGAAGAATCCATGAAGTATGATACAAGGTACAATATAGTGCCTCGGGTTTGATGTTGTGTATGGCTGTGAGTTCCAAGAGTCATAAGTTTGTCTCATTTTGCATGCCATGTCCGAACATAGCCTTGTTTATACTTATTCTTATCTGTTTTTTTAGAGGAGCATGATGTTGATGCTATTTTCATGCTAAGATGTTGTCTATGGAATTCTTAGTTTATATTTCCATGTATGGGAGCCATAGTGCATCGCTTGGCATGCAAAGGGGGTGAAACTAAGCCAATTCAAAATATAGTCAATTTTATACTCATTTTTCTTAGAATTTCGAGAGGAATTCAATGGTAACCTATGTTTCTGGGTTTGAGCAACATAATTGAAGAGTGAATTCAAGATTGGATTTTGTAACTCCATTTTCATTGTAATTTTTACATTTGAGATTAATGAGGAGTTGTATCACAATTGAAGGGGACTCAACGATGTATCCTAGGATAGGTGAACTTCATCATCAAATCTTGTATTATTAGTTCTTTTATTTTTTGTTTTGTTATCTTACATTATTCTGCAAATTATTCATCATTTCATGAAGTTTTGGATAAGTAAAATATTCACAAGTGTTCTAAAAAACTGTCAATATGATCAAGAAATATTTTGAATAATGTTAGATGTTAACATGTGTGTTTTAAGAATAATTTAGCATCTAATTATTTTCAAATCAATTTGGTATCATAGTTGGTTTTGACAAGTGTTTGCAAGTGAATGTGATGAGGCCCAAGACTCAAGTTGGTGAAGGTGTTTGAAGACTCCTTTTTGCAAAGAAAAACATGAGAAAATCTCTCATGAAGTTAAGGCTCCAGAGGGACATGAACCAACAGATTCATAAGGATAATTATGAATTAAGGATGCAACTACAATCTCTGGAGGAGGAGAAGTAGAGGCTTCAAGATCGATTGCTATGTCACAAAGAATTCCTTAGAGGTATTATTCATGAATTAGAAAGAGAGTTGTAGGATAAGGACAAGATATTGCACAATTCCATGAAGTTGTGATCCAAAAAGGATCGAGAGAAGGATAAGAACAACTCATAACTCACAGAGGCAACTTAGGACACTCAGAATGGCTTCAGCAGACAGAGAAAGGGAAAAAATTCAAAGTTCCCAAAACTCATTGAAAATGAAATGATTGCGAAGATCATGTCACAATATTTATAATGGTGCATGCGGTTCATCAAACAAGGTTAGGGATTGAAATATATTCACGATCAAAGTTTGGTCAACCTAGCCCAGTCAACATGGGATGAGTCAACATTCGTACTGCTGACGTCAACATCCGTACAGATGGCATCCACATCCATACAACACACATGGAAGGATAAGGAAGATGACATGTGTCATACTGACATCAACATGGTGACATGGCAGCACCGGAGGCTGCCACATGTCACCCAGTTTTGGCATTTTTAGTCCAATCCGTGGACCAATAGGATCATGCCATGTGGCAGTCCGTACAGTCCATACACTGACGTGGCATGATGACATGGTCTACTGAAGTGTCATGATTACATGGAAGAGGACAATGTGGCCCAGTGGGAGGCTTCCACGTGGCAAGCTGGAAAAGCACAATGAGAGCCCATTAGCGAATTTTGAAAAAAATATTAAGTTTGGCGAGTCCGCCAAATCTGGCAGACCACGCCAAACTTGGCCACGATATAACCGTTGGGATATGGATAGCACCATCACTAAACATAACAATTTTATTTTATTTTATATATACATTGCAACAAAGCAAACCAAAAAGGGGGAGGCCCACGGGTTTGACCTTGGGACCTCCTCCCCCCTATATGCCATTGTATTAACGCCCAAACGAACAGAGAAATGGCCTTACTTTGTAACCAACGCCATGGATTTTATTTAAATGTTGAGTCCATAGCTAGAAAAAAAAGGCGTGCGTACAGTATGACCTTTGAGCACACATTTCTATATAGTCCAATAATTAATTGCAGGTTACAAAGGGGCACAAAAACAAAGACAAATTTCTTCTTGGGCATGGGAGTGCCAGAGTCGGATCGAGGCATGGAGACAATCATTTTTGGGTAATTCGACACCATGAATTCAATGGTTTTGTCTGTTTTGTGATCTGAGCATTATTTCTGTAGCTTGATTTCAGAATGAGGTATACTTATGTATTTTTCCAAATTCTTTTGCTGAGTTAATGAAAGAGCCTACCCATTTGGGAGCAGGACCTGGAGACGTATAACACCAAGGAAAAACTCTGCTATCAAGTTTTGGTGTTCATATTTGATGATTATGTCTCTTCATTTTTTAGATTTTCCTTCTTTAATGGTGCACTTTAATTTATGCTTATTTAGTGCAATTCTTTATAAGTCACTCGATGAAAATATCCCGGATCATGTTGGTATCAAAGCAGTCATATTTGAATTGAATTGTTGAGTGTGAATGATTACTATGGCCAAGCATAAGTAGGGTGAAGGAAATATTAATAATTTCAATCTCGAAGTTGGTCGTGCATCCCGAAGGAAGAAAATGGCAGAAGAGGACAAGCGTGATGAACATGAGAAAAACTTTCACATGGTCTTTTATCGCATGTCAGAAATGGTCGAACATATGTATGGAGATTATGAGAAGAGGATGGATAAGAAATGGAAGAAAAAGGAAGCACATGCAGATGACGATGCTTCGGTAAACCAAGGGGCTAGAGGAGATCCTCCTGAGCCTCCATCTTTACTTTCAAGTTCTAGTTCTTCTTCCTCTGATCATTCTCATCATCCTCATCATTCTATCCATAAAGCCTCTTTTAAGAAACCATTAGTAAATATTTACGTAAAATTTTCTTTACCTATGTTTAATGGAGATGCTAATCCTGGAAAGCTAGATAATTGGATCCGACAGTTTGAAGTATATTTCTGTGTTTAACATATTAAGGAAGAGGAAGTTAAAGTGAAACTAGCTTTTCTTCGGTTGGAAGGAACTACTCTCGTATGGTGTCAGATCAAGCTTCAATATAGAAGTAAGTGTGGCCATCTTCTTTCCTCATGGCCGGAATTCAAATCAGTGATAAGGAAGCAATTTTATCCATTAGGGTATTTACATAAAGCAATGATGGATTAGAAAACTTTAAGGAAAAGTAAAGGTCAAACTGTACAAAGTTTCACAGAAGAATTTAGGAAGAAATATCTTGCATTGAACATTCCTTTGGATTCTTATGAAACTTTAATGAAGTATATTGGTGCACTTCAAAGTTATATTCATCATACTTTTATCTTTTTTAACCCCACTGTTCTTGACGAAGTTTGTGTGCAAGCCACTCACCTTGAGAACAGGAGGAAGCACGTTCAAGAAGATCCCACAAAAAGACCTTCCAATCTCCCACATAAACCTTTCAAGAAGTTTAAAAGGAAGGAAAAGAAGACCACCACAATGATGAGAGAAGGAGGAAGCCATCTTTCATTCATTGCAAGAAAAGAGGTCACGATGAAGAACACCATTGGAAATTGCATCCAGAAAACAAAGAGAAAAAGTTTGGTGGAAAGGGGAAGACAAAAACCGTTGCTACAGTGAAACACAATATTGGTTTTGATTCATGAGATGAAGGAAATATCACAACAGTTGGAGTACAAGGTAAAGATTCCCTTCATGCTAGTTCAAGTTCCAATAATGAATCTCATGATGATGATCGAAAGAGGAATGAATTATTTCACATAAGAGTTGTATCTAAACACACTAAGATAGATACATTATTTGATCTGGGTTCCCAAGTAAACTTAATATCTGAAGCACTTGTCAAGAAGACGGGTCTTGAAACGAAACCACATCCAAATCCTTATCCTCTTGGTTGGGTATGTGAAAAAGAAAAACTTAATGTCACCAAACAATGTAGGGTTAGATTTTGTATTGCTTCAAAGTTGACTGATGAAGTGGATTTGGATGTTGTACCACTTGATATATGTGGCATAGTGTGGGAAGTCCTTATATTTATGGTAGAAAAGAAATCTTCTTTTGTCATGAGAAAAAATACCACCTTACTAAAGGGGGAGTGGAATATATTGTTAGAGATCATAGCATGAGGGTAAATACAACACTTGTTAGTGTAGGGAAAATGAAAGGACTCATAAACACTAATAAGAGATATGCACTCATGGTCGTAAGAGAGAAAAATGTCAGGACATCCGACGCTTTCCAAGGATGTGATCCATATCATAAAAAGGAATTAATTGATATTTTTTCTAAGTATGATGATATTTTCTAGGAACAAGATGGATTACCTCCTAAGAGGGAAATCCAACATGAGATACATCTTCAGCAGGATTCTCCTCTTCCTAATGTGGGCATTTACAGGATGTCAGTTTTAGAGATGACAGAGATCAAGAAGCGGGTACATGGATTATTGGATCAAGGGGTGATCAGGCCCAATTCATCTCCTTGAGGTTCTCCAATAGTGATGGTGCCAAGGAAAGATGGTACATGGATAATGTGTGTCTATTACCAGGCCTTAAATAAAATCACGATGAAAAATCGATACCCTCTTCCTCATATAGATGAATTACTTGATCAATTGAAGAATGTTGTTTATTTCACTAAGTTGGATTTGAGCAGTGGATATCATCAAATCATGGCCGTAGAACAGGAAGTGTTAGTCCCTAAAGTTGCACTCGACTGGTAAGGGAAATCTAGGGCATCATTGATTTTATTACAAAGTATTTTTGAAGGTTTTATGATTTGGTTTTGGTATATTGGTTGAAAACTGGGTCAAGCTCACAGCATGGCATGAAAATCAAGATTAAAACATTACATATCCCATTGGCTTAATAATAGGTAGATACATAGATGGAGTAAACCAATTCAAGAAAAAGAAAGTGAAATCTTTAATTTGTCAATTTCACAAGGCTTAGTTTCAATATATTATAAAGAAACAGGGGTATCAGCTTGAAAACATTACTTGAAAATTATCTCTACAGCAAAATCTTCACTGTATAAATTAAAATTCAAGAGCCAAAAGCATTGCAATTTGAATAATAAATTCAAGCATGAAAAATGAAATAATAGAATAGAAAAGAGAAGGTCTAACCATCCATATGCCTTTGCTATTAAGTGTCATTTGAACATACATGCCTTTACAAAAATCTCCACAAAAAGTCTCTATAGATCTCCAAATTTTCAACCTTCATAAGTTATGTCTTTTGTCTATTTAAAACAACTATGAAACTACCAGATCCTATTATCTAGGACAGCTTTAAATGACTAGAATCAAAGAGTATCCAGATCCTAAATTATGTCACTAAAAAATGAGCTACTATTTCCCAAATAGTCCATAGCTCAACAAGTTAATATAACAAACATTGCCAACAATACTCTACAAAATAGAGATTTTGTTTGACTTTGTAAAGCAGATCGATATCTTAGCATCTCCTTGATCAAAATGAGTATTATTTTCCATATCTCCTGGAGCACCTTTAAACAAAATTGTAACCAATCTTGATGTTACCTTTAAGATAAAATCGCAGCAGAGGCTTTGGCATTTTTCTGCTTGAGCTTTGTGGTTAACAAAACATTGTGCCAGTAAAGTCTAAAATTGATTTCCCTGAGGTCCTTAAGCAGCGCCCTTTGCTCCTTCTTCTTTTTAAGACTTTGAATTCTTTCCTGCTGGCGAGCATTCCACTGTTCTACCTGCATCGTTTCCTTCTTTAACTGTTTTATGGTTTTCTGAAATTCTTTAATCTTTTCCTTATCAGTTCTTATCTCGACCCTAAATCCTGAACAATCTTCAGAGGGTGCAGTTTCGTTCAGATTTAAAGTAACACTGGGTTATTTGGCTTTAACCTGATATTTTGAAATCAATTTTGAGCTATGTTCTTCTTCAGAACTTGATGAATCCATAGCTCCAGGTACATCTGGTAAGTAATCTTCAAATCTTCCATGTAATCCTGTGTTTCTTCATGAAATTCACTGATGCCTTTAGCCATCTCTTTAGCCTTAGCTAATCTAGTTGAAGCTCTTGTTACAGGGCCTGCAGGTGGTGTAAGTTTTCCTTTTCCTTTGCTGACAGATTTCTTGGGAAAATGAGTCCTCTTTGCTTTTTTCCTGGTGCTTGTTTCAACCTCCTCAGAATCATCATCTATGATTATGGTGTTTTCTTCTTTAACGGAAGGATTGAACATTGCTTTTGAGTTCAGCCTATACTTATTAGTATCTCTGGTTGAATTTCTCCGAGGTTTTTGTGATACACACACACCCTTTTTCCTTTTTCCTTTGACTGCAATGTTCTTTTTGCTGGTGGATGGCATTTCAGTCTTGACTGCAGTTTGATCAATGGGATCATTTTCTGACTCTGTCTCTTCTTTGACATCTTCCTCAGGAAGCACCTCATGTTCGGGCTCCCATTTAGGTCTTTTACTCCTGCTCTTTTTAGTTACCTTACTATAAGAAGATTCTTCTTTTACAGGATTTTCATCACCAACATCTTGACCCTGTTTAATAGTTTTCCTCCCTCTGCCCTTTTTTGACTTATTTGATTTAACAATAGGTTTTAAGGATTCCGTGAGCCAATTCCAGGGCTTTTGTAGTTCGTTTAGGGCAGACATGACTAGGGTTTTAATCAGGACTTGATGGAACAAACTTCCCTTGGCATTAGTGGAAATAGATTGTATCTTCTTGGACATTTTTGTCAAACTTTTAAGCAGGAAATAAGGAAGGTTTAAAGGGTAGTCACCGTTTAGATGCATCAATATTCTGATATGATAGATATAGATCAAAGAAAACCTCCCTTCGCAGGTGATGTATCTGTGAATCACCACCAGGGCAGTGTGCCATTCGGGTCGGACCCAACTGCGAGGAATTCCCCTTCTCCAATCCAGATTCTACTTCTCTGGAAGGAGGAATTGATTCACAAACTTAGTGACCACGTGTTCCTTCTTCCACCATCTTTCCCCTCCAACCACGAGCCTGCAAGCCTTGGTTATAGTTTTCTCTATCACCAGCATCAACATTTTGCTGATTTCGACTTCATGACCATCGAAATTCAAAGCAAATTCCATGGAAACCCATTCGTCATATCCTTGAAATGTAGTGAGGAACTCAAACCACCCGGCGTCTCTGAATCTTTGAGCCATTTGAGGGTAGGATTCAAGGAGTTCAACACCTTCTGGTTCGATTTTGGCCACTTGTCCGCTACGCTTTGGTGCCATTTCAACTCAAATCTGCAACTAACGCCCTCGGGTTCTGAATTTCCTTCTTGAAATTGCTGATATGCCTGATGCTTTGAATGGATGGTGGTATTTCTTCTTGCAGGATTGAACTTAAAACAACTCGAACTAATCACATAATAATCATTAAATAACAGAGGATCTTGAAATGAACCCTGCGTGTGTGTATAGCGATTATGTTCTGAACATGTTGGATTTAGAGATGATTACCAAATTCTCGTGGGAACACACGAACTCTTAGCTAATGATCTCGTTATCATAAAAAAATCGGGATAGCAGGCACACTATTTGGCATGATTATTTGGCGCTACGGGAATAGTCTTATTCTCGTAGCGCGTTTTGACAATTTAAAATTTGAAATTCGAACGACATAAAGGAGACACTTCTAGTTTAAACAATGTTTTTCATAACCAAAACTCAAATAAATCATTAAAAATTAATGCAAACCATGAAATATAAAAAATCTTAAAAGATGAAAACAACTGAAAACGGAAAATGAGGGATGTGTAAGGAGGGTTTTAGGACAAGGGTTTCTTACTTAAACCAAGACAAAAGTAGAGACTAACAGGATGCATGGAAAATTGCCTTTAAAACTAAACATGGATTGTTCAAGTGGTTAGTTATGCCGTTTGGGCTTTGTAATGCTCCAAAAACTTTCATGCGTGTGATGAATTATGTATTCAGGCCTTTCCTAGATGACTTTGTGATTGTGTATTTATACGACATTCTTATTTTTAGTGGGACTTGAGATGAGCATGTGAGGCATGTAAATAAAGTATTGGATACTTTGCAAATGGAAAAGTTGTATGCAAAATTGTCTAAATGTGAATTTGGAAAGACTACACTTGTGTACTTAGGTCATATTGTAGGAGGTGGACAATTAAAAATAAATCCTTCCAAAATTAATGTAATTGTAAATTGGCATCAGCCAAAAAGTGTAAACGAAGTCCGAAGTTTATTAGGTGCAGTCCAGTATTAGAGGAGGTTCATTTCAAACTTATCCTTTATAGCAGCTCCTTTGCATGCCTTAACCGGTGTCAAGAACACTTTTCAGTGGGAATGAAAGCAACAAAAAACTTTCGACACTTTGAAGGAGAAGATAAATATTGCACCAGTATTATCACTGCCGAATCTTCAACAACCTTTTGAGATCAAGATGGATGCCAGCAGATACGCTATGGGTGCAGTATTGATGCAGTATTGTAAGCCTATATGTTACCACTCTGAAACTTTTAACCAAGTTGTTGTTAACTATCCTACATATGATAAAGAGTTGTATGCATTAGTCCAAAGCGTAAAGCAATGGAAGCACTAATTGTCTGGGAAGGAAACAATCATACATACATATCACCAACCCTTACGGTATCTCCAAGCACATACAAAACTGCAACAATATATCCAATCAAAGACCAAATTGTAATTGTAATATATATTACAATTATATTACTAGCAAAGTAAGTAATGCATATTAATTAGAAATCAAAAAGCTATTGTTAGGGATAGATACCAAAAGGATACTAATAAATAGGAGTTTGGGACACTTGGGATCCTCTTTTGGAATAGTCGTGGCTTTCCCTGATGCAAAGGTCCTATGTTAAGTTGGATTCCGAGTGATATTGATATTATTTGTCTAGTTGAAACATGGGAGCATGAAGATTCTAAGGTCCCTAACATAGAAGGAGTTTTCTTAAATGGTTGGCATGGAACAAAAAATCATACAGTAGAGGGATAGGAAGCATAACTTGTTATATTATAAAGATAATTTCTCCTTACATTCATCTTCATAAGATCGACCCTCTCAATCAATATATTTGGATATAAATTTTATCCATCAATGCTAAGAAGATGTATATAGTAATTTTCTATTTTGCAACTATTAATTCTACTTTTTATAATAAAAACAATCTATATAGAAATTTTCCCTATAATACTTTAGAACAAGATATTTACAGTTTGAGAAATGAAGGTAATATCCTCCTACTAGGATACTTTAATGCTAGAACTGCAACTAACCAAGCTATTCTTTTAAGCAATGCTTCCAACCATAATCCTTTATGGCTAGATGAGGACCTTGTTTTAGATAATAGCAACAGAGAAGCTATGAATACATAGCTGAGAATTTGTTTGGTACTGAGTTAGTCAATATTTGTAGTTCTAAAGACCTTATAATTTTCTATGGAGTAATGAAGTGGCCAAACTCCAACCAGACGACTTGTATTCATGGTCTTAGTATTAGTGTTTTGGATTATGTGATATCTTATACCCATGTTTCCAACCAAATAGTAACATTTGACATTTTAGATGACCATGAAACCAAATTTGATCATAGACCTTTAACCCTAACTCTAAATTTTTCCATGCACATGAGCGCCATTGAAGAAAATTCTAATAATCAAAGGCAATTTCTTTTTGGCAAAAATAAAGTTGATCTTTTCTTAAATGATTTAAATAGTGAATTACATCTCATAACTTATAAGGACAACATTGAAGACCTCTATCATAATTTTACAATTACCCTTTCCACTTCTATTAACATGTTCTATTTCAAGGTGTCTTGTAAAAAGAAGAATAGAACAACCAAACCTTGGTATAATAAAGAATGTAAAATTGCTAGGAAGGTCATTAAGGATTCTTCTAATGAGTCCTTAAAAATTGATAACATTAATATGTACAAATCCCTAATTAATAGGAAAAAACATACTATATAAATAAAAGGCAAGAGCAGATTTTACACCTATCTAAGTTTGATCCTAAGAAGTTTTGGATGAAAATTCTAATTCACAATACAAAAGAAAATAATATGATTCTCTTAAGAGACTAAAATTCCTACCTTAAAAGTCTTTACAATTTCCCTAATTCCACGGACATCATTCCTATTATTCCTACAATGATGAATTATGTTTTTTGGATGACATAGAGTTTAGGGTTAAGCGGTTTGAAAATGGGAAAGATAAGGACATTGAAGGCTACCAAGATGGAATTTTTAAAATTGGAGGGCCTATCCTCATCCCTCACATACATAATCTATTCAATTTAACATTCAAGCAGGGCTTCCCTAAACCCTCGATACAAAGCCTCATTGTACCTACTTTTAAAAATGGGGATAGAAACATTCCCTCTAATTATAGGACCATTATGATTAGCCCGATTTTAGTCAAGATATAAATAATTGTTTTGGAAAAAAAGATTACCCTTTGGATAGAAAGTCATGGTAAAAGAGCTAAAGGTCGGGACATATTTAAGAGATATCATTCAACTGTGGATCATCTTGTTACCCTTAATATCATTGCAAAGGAGTTTTGAAATACTAAAAACAATATTTTATGTTGTTTTGTTGACTTTAGAAAAGATTTTGACAAAGTTCCCAGAAAAAACCTTTGTGATGGGTTGGAAGAGATTAAAGTGCTTTTTGAGTTGAGGGATACTGCTATAAGGTTTTATGAGAACTACATTTCCAAGTTTAATAACATTGAGGGCTGGTCAAAAGAAATTAACTGTAATATTGGAGTCAAGCAAGATTATCCCTTGTCCCATACCATTTTTGGCATATACAATGACAAATTAGAAGAGTGTTTGGAAGAATGTAAAATCCCACTCTTGCGCAGACATGACTTGACTTATTCTTTGAGGACACTTGTGTGCAAGTGATACAGTTTAGTATATTGTTGTTTTTTTTTCTTATGGATTTAGATGATGATGTTGTTGGACTATGATGTTATGTTATTTGATATCTATGTATACACAGTGCTACTGGCGGGTTTCTCTTGAGTGTGCAGGATTCTTGACAGATTGAGGATGTTGATGGCATCAATGGACCTCCTTGGACTCTATATCGAGTTAGGGAGTGGACTGTATATGGTTTGGGTACTTCTATTTATGCATATGTCACATATGATCAGGTATATTATAATGTTGTTTATGGATCGTTGACAATGTTTTGTTGATGGATGCAGGATAACGATTGCTTGCTAATAAGACTCACATAAGGAGTAAAGGGGACATGCATAGCAACCATATATTGAGGGGGAGATGTGGCAGCAGCCTTGCCACAACCTACTAGCACTACCATCGTGGCTCGAATTGTAGGTTAATGATTACTTAGTTTGTGAGATCCACGATGTCGTGAGGGAAGACTGAGACAGTTGCTTACGAAGATTCTAAGGGGCACACAATAAGGTAGGGTCCTTATTCCTTAGAGGCCCTTAGTCTCTCACAAGGTCTCCTGATGGAGCATTGACTCCAAGGGTTGGACAACTACCAAAATTAGTCAAAGGCGAGTGGCACCCTTGGAGCACGCAGTGCATCTTGAAGGGCACACCACATAAATAAAACTTGAACAAAGGCGAGTGGCACCCTTGGAGCACAGAGTGCATCTTGAAGGGAACACTGTGATTTTTAGTAAAGGTGAGTCAATAAACCTAGGTGCCTAGAAAACAATAATTGGCTTTGACTATTGCCAGACTTAAAAATAATTAATAATTGGGTAATTTTTTAATTATAAAATCCCCTTAAAAATTTCAAGCCTAATTTTAAATTGGGTAAGAAGACTAAAACTAATTAATAAATTGACTAGAAGGGGGATGAAGAAAAATCAAGTTAATAATTAAAAAGGAAAAAATATTTTATCTAAAGATTTAATTACATGATTATGTGCAAGAAATGCTAAATTGGAACTAAGATACGAAATGAAATGAATGTAAAAAAGAATTTGGAAGCATAGAAAGGAATCTAGTCTAGTCTAACTAAAGAACTTTCCTAAAATTAAACACAAATAAGTTTTAGAAAGGCATCGATCATTAAAAAGGAAATAGAGAGAATAAAGGGACAACTAGGAGTAATTTTAAGAGCTCTTTTAGGATGGGTGAGAGAAATTGACATTTAATTAAATTAAATAAGTGAATTTATTGGTGCAACTAAAGGAATGAGTGACAAGTGTATGAGGGGAGTAATTCCTAATTAATTTTTCATAAAACGAATTAAACGTGCAAATGGAAAGTGGTCACTAAGAAAAATTCTATAAAAGTAATGGCTGAGAATAGGAATGGATCATGACTAGTATGCGTAAAGTTATGCTGTCAGAATTTCTTTGACTGATTTTTCTTGTGAGAGTTGGGATACCCAGCTCAAAAAAGAAAGAGTGGTAGCTTGGCCTTGTGAGGTGAGATGGGAGCTAGATTTTTCTAGTTGTGTTTGTGCCTGGCTCCTTTGCAACTCAGGGGGATAAGGGGGAAGAAGATTACCCCTAGCGTTGGATGGGAGGTACTAGTGAGGTATTCACAGTTAACAAGCAAGGAGTGGAATGGAGCGCAAGCGCGAGAGATCATCATCAACTTCTCGCCTTCAGTTACAGTATTTTTATTTAAATTTGAAATCACATTGGATTAATTCGTATAATCCAGTTTTTTTTTACCTTGCGTAACTATGTGAGATCTTAAGATCAAGAGATAATCTCCTAGATGCTTTTATAAATGCTAGAGGAGAATTCCTAATAATTTCACCGCTATTTTTCATGTAAATATGAGCTTGAATGTATACATATATAAATGTTTGATCACCACCTGGCTAATTTCAATCTGAGCTTGAATGTCTACTTATAGAATGTTTGATCACTTCCCTTTAATTTGAACCCGAGTTTGTACTATCTGATCCATAACACATTTTTTTTTTCAAATCAATTTTTTTCTCTAATGAGGTCGCTAACAACCAAAATTGATCTGGAACTGATCAATTTTTCTTCTGATCCTTACCTAGGTTTTGTCTTACTCTCCAAAATTTTTACTCTGCTAATGCACACTCCACCTCTTTGTTTTTGTTGAAGTACGGTCATGAAATTTACCCTCCTTACCTCTGCATTTTTGGTGTAAAAACATGCTCAAAATGTGGGGGAAACTAACAAGAGATTTTACCCTCCTTACCTCTCCACTTTTGGTGTTAAAATGTGCTCATACTGTGGGGGAAACTAGCAATATTTTTTACCATCCTTACCTCTATGTTTTTGGTGTAAAAACATGCTCAAAATGTGGGGGAAACTAGGAAGAGATTTTACCCTCCTTACCTCTCCGTTTTTTGGTGTAAAAACGTGCTCAGAGTGTGGGCGAAACTTGAAATATCTTTTACCCTCCTTACCTCTGCATTTTTGGCATAAAAACATACTCAGACTATGGGGAAAACTAGCAGGATTTTTTACCCTCCTTACCTCTGCATTTTTTATGTAAAAGCGTGCTTGGACTGTGGGGGAAATTAGAAAGAGTTTTTACCCTCCTTACCTCTGCATTTTTTGCGTAAAAACGTGCTCAGACTATGGGGGAAAATAGAAAGAGTTTTTACCCTCCTTACCTATACATTTTTGGCATAATAACATGCTCAGACTATGGGGAAAACTAGCAAGATTTTTTACCCTCCCTACTTCTGCATTTTTGGTGTAAAAACGTGCTCAGACTGTGGGGAAACTAACAAGAGTTTTTACCCTCCCCACCTCTCTGTTTTTGGCATAAAAACGTTCTCATACTATGGGGGAAACTAGCAAGATTTTTTACCCTCCTTACCTATGTGTTTTTGGAATAAAAACGTGTTGAGAATATGCGGGAAACTAGAAAGAGTTTTTACCCTCCTTACATCTGCGTTTTTGGTGTAAAAACGTGCTCATACTGTGGGGGAAACCAACATGTGGTTATACCATGTTTATCTCTGTTCTTTTATGTGTAAAACATGTTATCTTGTGGGGGAAACCAACATGAATTTTTACCATATTCATCTCTTCTTATTTTTTGTGTAAAACATGCTAGCTTGTGGGGGAACCAACATGAGTTTTTACCTTATTTATCTCTGCATGTTGCTCACTATTTTTTCCCAGAACTTTCTTCATTATCTCTACATTGTTGGGGAATTTACCAACTCTTTGTTTTCCTTCATGTATCTGAGTTATTAAGTCCCTGCCTTTTGTCTTATTCCTACACCTTTTTGGGCATTAGAAGATTCCCTGCACATTGGAGTGTCCTTTAGTTTCATTTTATTTTAGTAAGTAATATTCAAAGGAAAATATCTTCTTTCAATGCGATCACATATTTTTATATGTATCATTTTCCTTATGATGTATAGAAGTCTTCAAGTTTAATATTCATTGTTAAGTGTCATTTATATCTCAATGTTAATTTTAATGAGAACTTTAGATATCTATGACCTATCAATAAAATGCTTTACTGAATGCTTGATTTATTTTGGGGTCAGTCTATAAATGAATGAAATAATTATTTTCGTGCATGCATTATAGGTGATGTATCGAATCTACTTGAGTATGGATTAAATTGTTGAAGGACTGCTATATATTAATTGCACCTAAGTTGGGGACTTTACAATGTAAATTGTAAGCCTCATTGAAAAACATGAATAATTTGCGCATGACTTGGAATTGATACTTATTTTGTGTCATGTATTAAAAGAGATGTATTGAATGCTTGGAAGTGATTTGATTACATGAGCACCTTGATTAATGTTGATGTGTGATAAATTTAACAATTATATTACTTGCACGCCTTCAAAATATAGAAGGGTGATTACTTAAGTAAATAAGTCATTCATGCGCCATGATATAAATGTTGATGAATTATGCGTTATGAACAATGCTGATGTATAACGATATGGGTATAATTTACTATTGCTTCCCTTCAATTGATGTATGATAGGTTGAGTAGATAGCTTAGTTGCGCCATGAGATAAATCGATATTTTTCTCTAGTGAAATGAATAATTAATGATTGATGAATGATTGAGTTATAAATTTACCTTGCACCATGGATTATGTTGTGATTAAATTATTGTATTTCTTGCGTATTGGATTAACGATGAATGTAAAATGATTTAGCTTGATTACCCGCGTGCCTTGCAATAATGGTGATGCATGATTAGTTTAGTAACAAAATGTACTTGCGCACCTTAATTTAAGTGGGTGTGTGATTGTTTCATCATTATTCTTTTTCACCTTGAATTTAAATATTAGCTAATGTGGCATCATGAATTTATTAGATATATGAAGGATTTAGTGACTAGCTTTCTCTTGCGCCTTACTTCAGTCGACATGTGATTGTTCTAGAATTGTTTGCTCTAGCGCACAATGAATATTTAATTGTTGATGTATGATTGATAACGATATTCATTACCCTTGCGCCATGATTAATTGATGGGTAGGATTGATGGATGTATCTAGTTGATGATTGGACTTGTTTGTTAGTGGAATGTAGATGCCTCCTTGTTCCTAAAAAAAGTTGCTAGTCTTGAGACCCTTAATGGTTAGAATCAATTGGAACCTGGGCTTGAGTGTTTCTTATGTGTCTTGGAGGTCCTAACCTTGCAGGGTAGGTCAGGATGGTAGTCATTTTATATTCATTATCTGATTGTATGTGTTGTAAATCGTTTCAAGACTATTGATGTGATGATATGCTACGCTACTTATGTTTATGTGTCACTATCCTTCGTTGATGCATTGAATTCATCGTTAGTGATTTCCATGATGAGTAGATGGTACTACTTTTACTTATGATTTTTCTTTTTAGGCGTTGTTGTGATCATGTGTTGATTTTAATTTCTTAATGCAAAAAACAACTTTACCTTTTGTGCTTCGCTTTTTATTAGGCGTAATGAAGGGATTTTACAAAGAAGTAAGTTTTTGCGGACCAACTCTCACTCGTATAGTCATCAATATTCTTCTTTATGTTGATTCTATCATTCTCATGTTAAGGAGTCCCCATGATTTTGGAGAGAAACTAAGAATCCTCGAGGATTTTTTCTCCAATATGGGTATGACTCTTAATAGTGACAAAACAAAAGTCATGATCATTAAATCCAATAAGATCACATATGATACTTTAGTGTCTAACAACAACAACTTGGAATAAGTGAATTCATACAAATATCTTGGAATCGATATTCACCAGAAGCTCAACTAGAATTATATCATTGAGAAAAGGATAAATGGAGGATGGAAATCTTATTATGGGCTTGAAAACAATTGTAAATCAATTGATATTTGGATATGAGATAAGAAAAAACTCCTCTTTGAGACTCTTGTTACTCCTGTTATTCTATATGAATGTGAAGTTTGGGGAGTCAACATCTCTAGAGAATCATGGATAAAGATATAACAAATACAAAATAATTTTATAACCTATAATCTCAAAATTAAAGGAAATACTCCCTATCCTATCCTCCTCTTAGAGACAATCCTTTCCCCCATTGAGAGCATGACTATGACTATATACCTAATGTATAAGAATAAGTTAAACAACATGGAAGACAAGAGGATTCATAAAATTGCTTCAAACTCCATCCATAACCACTTTCAGATCAAGTGGGAATGAGTTAAATGCCCAGTCTTGTCTAAGCCATTGGGGAATCATGGAAGATACCATTTTGTTTCCTCTTAATGTTTTTTGATCATAGAAACAAAATTCTAAGTAATTGCAAGCAATCCCTTACATTCTTAAGGTCTGATAGACCAATTCGGTCTGAATGAACGATCATCATCATCATCATCAATACAAACAAACTATTATTCACTATATTAATAATAGTTAACAAATTAATACACCCCCTCTCTCTCTATAAACAAAGTAGTACACTCTATATATAAACAAAGTAGTACAATAGAACTATTTACAATATAAGTAATAT
>SNQJ01S0095599.1:43364-54943 GCA_010110895.2 Picea sitchensis
ACTATTCAACGATGAACAATTATTTATAAATATGTGATTTTAACATCCTAAGTATACATAGGAATAATAGGTAACTATTTGGTTTAAATTATTATTTTATAAATATCGATTTTACAATGATGTATGATGGTTAACAGATTCCCTTTCTAATCTATGGCTTAAATACTTTTCCTAGAAAATTATAGTACATCTAATATATATGTCTAATAATATAAAAAAAAGACAACCCAAATTCTTAAATGGATCTTTTCTTTTCACCTTACTTTTTTCTATACTCTTCATTTATAGATAATATACAATAAAAATAAAAACCCAAATCTTTGCCTTTTTCACCTCTACACTAGCCCTAGTCTATTCCACAACATAATTGAAATGAAAAAAATTCTAATACATATGTCTAATAATATATATGAAAAAGACAACCCCAATTCTTAAATGGATCTCTGCATTTCACCTTACCTTACTTTTTTTTATATATACTAATCCATTTATTGATAATATAAGAAAAAAAAAATCCCAATTTTTAAATGGATCTTTGTCTTTCACCTTACTTTTGTTTATACTAGCCCATTTATTGTCAAGGATACATTTCTCTTTCCCCATTCTATTCCACAACATAATTGAAGTGAACCCCATTCTATTCCACAACATAATTGAAGTGAAAAAATCTTTAGTTTACATTAAATGATCTTGGAAAAAAGAAATACACATGCCTTCTTAAAAAGAACTACCTTAGCCATTTTCATTAAGAAGCTCATCATCCTCGGAGATTCTAGTCTCATTATTCAGCATATGAGTACGAATACCATTCTCTCATATATCCATCTTGCTTTAATTTTGGAAAGAGTTCGACATCTTTCCGAAATTATAATTGATTGGAGGAAGCATGTATGTGCAATAGAGGGATGGAAATCTACAATTAAGGATTTAATTAAACTGTTTCAGTATGTCATCTTTGAACATATTTACATTAAGGATTTAATTAAACTATTTCAGTATGTCAGCTTTGAACATGTTTACAGAAATTACAATATGGAAGCAACATATTTACAAAAATTACAATATGGAAGTAGATCATATTTTAAAATAGGTACTAGGTGAACAAGAAGGTAGAATTTCTTATTATCTCTAGTCTAATGACACTGAAGGATCGAGGAGACATTTTAGAATTCATTAGATTTACAGATATTGGGGCTTTTTTTTATTTCCGTGCGAGTTTTTGCTAGTCTGTTTTTTCGGATATAGTCTTTTTGACTTTTTGTAAAAAGACTAGGGTGATCTCTCTATTATGATCTTTGTCTCTTATTATAAGGAGGTTTAGTCCTAGTGCTTCTTTTTGGAATTATCCGACGATCTTAGATATGATATGCAAGATGTAAACAAATTATATTTCTAACATAATTCAGCAAATTTTTTATTGGAAAAAAAAATCGATATCTTTACAAAATAAATTGAAGGACTACCATAAATAAATGGTGAAGGTGATTTAAGAGCAAACAAAGTTGTATGTTGTTTATTGTTGGTTGATTCAACTTTGCAGGGTTTTTGTCCTGTGCCTGCAGTTGGGCCTTTTGCTACTTCTTGGGTGGGTTCTTATTTGTTGGTTGTTCTTGTTTTCCTAGGGTTTGCAATGTTGGGATGCTGCATCCGCAGTTGGATCTCTGGTTACATTTTTTGCAATGGAGTTTGCATAGAATATTATTAAGATAAAATAACAAACTAGAAAATTGCAGGCGATGTAAATTGCATCTCTTATGCATTGAAGCAGAGTTTTTCAGCCTCAAAGTATATTTCATAACTGTCGATGCTTTTTCCATGGATTTTGTTTTACTATGGTTTCATAGTTATCAGAGTACCTTTTTGCTATGTGGGCAATATAGTTGTTATCTCCCTTTTATTCTCCTCTTGTAAACTATGCTTCTGAGTCTATAGTTTCTCGCCTTTCTGTGGTCGTTCCGACCGACGGCTGTTCGGTTGCATACTTAGCCAATTTTATGGATGCAGATTCGCGGATAGGTTCTATCAAACTATGAAAGGTCATGTTCGATGTGTACATTAAAATTCCTGAATTAATTTTCTTTAAAAGGAGGGCTCCTGGACATAAGAGATTGCAAGTTATCAAATTATAGGTTTCCTAGACAACATAGGTTAATGATCACGAGTTGTCGGGATGGCGGGCTAAAAATTGGGCTTATGTTGTTCTGTGACCTACAAATAGGACATAGAGTTCCACTATCATTCCAACCTACCGCCGTTTGGTTGCATACTTAGCCAGTTTTATGGACGCGACTTCACAAATAGGTTGTATCGAACTATGATAGGTCATGTTCGGTATATACATTAGCATTCCTGAATTAGTTTTATTTGCATGTTGTTGTTGTTCTTTATTGCTAGTTCATGTTGTTGCAGTTTGCAAGTTTGGGTTTCTGCAATCGTGATTGGAACAAGATCGTTCCTGGGGGAGTGGTTGTTGCTTACTTCTTTCTTCGTTGTATGCTATTTATTGTTGGTTTATTCGACTTTGTAGGGTTCCGGTCCTACGCCTGCAGTTGGGCCTTTTGCTACTTCTTGGGTGGGTTCTTATTTTCTGGTTGTTCTTGTTTGCCCAGGGTTTGTAATGTTGGGATGATGCATCCGTAGTTGGATCTCTGGTTACATTTTTTTCAATGGAGTTTGCATAGAATACTATTAAGATAAAATAACAGACTAGAAAATTGCAAGGGATGTAAATTGCATCTCTTATGCATTGAAGCAGAGTTTGTTGGCCTCAGAGTATATTTCATAACTGCTGATGTTTTTTTCCATGGATTCTGTGTTAGTAAGGTTTCATAGTTATGAGAGTACCTTTTGCTGTGTGGGCGATATAGTTATCTCCCTTTTATTTTCCTCTTGTAAACTGTGTTTCTGAGTCTATAGTTTCTCACCTTTCCATGGTCATTCTAACCTACCGTCATTCGGTTGCATACATAGACAGTTTTATGGACGCGGTTTTGCAGATAGGTTCTATCGAACTATGGCAGGTCGTGTTTGGTGTATGCATTAGCATTCCCGAGTTGGTTTTCTTTAAAAGAAGGGATCGTGGACATAAGAGATTGCAATTTATCAAATTATAGGTTTCCTAGATAGTATAGGTTAATGATCACAGGTTCTCGGGGTGGCAGGATGAAAATTGGGCTTCTGTTGTTCCATGCCCTACAAATAGCACAGACAGTTCTGCTATCATTTCATCTGACCATCGTTCAGTTGCATACTTAGCCAATTTTATGGATGCGGCTTCGCAGATAGGTTGTATCGAACTATAACAGGTCTTGTTCGGTATATACATTAGCATTCCCAAATTAGTTTTCTTTAAAAGAAGGGCTCCTGGATAGAAGAGATTGAAATTTATCAAATTATAGGTTTCCTAGACAACATAAATTAAACATAGGAAATCTGTAATTTTATAAAGTAGATATATAAATCATGCTGGGAGCCCTCATCCCATACTTAGCCAGTTTTTGCATCGCAGGTTGTCGGGCTGGCGGGTTGAAAATTGGCCTTTTGTTGTTCCGTGTCCTACAAATAGCACATAGAGTTCCGCGATATACAAATTGATAGTCGAACTTGCATACTATTTGAATTTTAAGGGCTTCATGTCCAAAAAATTTAGTGCTCTTGAAATAGTTTACTTTAAGTACGTTTTACATATGCTGGTGGACAAAATAGTAGTAGGCATTTTCTGGATTGCAGGTTCTCGAGGTGGCCGGCTTTAAATTGGGCTTCTGTTGTTCTGTGTCCTACAAATAGCACAAAGAGTTCCACGATATACAAATAGATAATTGGACTTGCAGACTATTCGAATTAATTTTATTTGCGTACGTTTTACATACGCTCGTGGACAAAAACACAAAAAAAATAGTAGTAACGTCTCTTACATAGGCCTCCATCCACGCTACCTTCTGTACTTCCCAATACACATTAATTATGCTTTCAAAAGTCATAACCGACCAGACAGGTTCAAAAAGATGGGATTTAATAACTGGAAAACTCGAGGACATCTCCCATTAAAATGAATAGATAGGCGAATATTATGGGATCTGGTAATTTCTTTTTGCGTGTATTTTGAATTTGCGAATTATTTTTTTTGCTTGTGTTGTTTTAGTTTTCTTAAAAGCTTCAGCATTTTCCACAAAAATGTCAGCCACAGAGGCCTTGACGTGATGTCCCTCTTTATTATTGTGCATATCTTAGATGTCAGATTTGAGAATTTGCTCAGATATGGGAATTTTAATACATGCTGCTAGTCACTATTCAACGTACATATTTGAAAAGATTGGCATTAATAAGGGAAAATATCGAGAACATCTGTCATTAAAACGAATCAACACAAAATCTACGGAAGATCATTCAGCGTTGCTTTTAAATACTTATTTTCATTTCTCTCTATCATCAAAGAGTTGTGTTTTAGGGTGCCTTCATTCTAATGTTCCTGGTCATGGACATGTAAGACAACTTAGAGATGCGATTGAGGGCCAGATGAAAGAAGAGAGTCTGGTTTTATGTGACATGAGCTTTGAGTAAAAAAAAAACTTTGATATACAAGAGAAACTCAGNTGAAAAGGCTGCCTGGAGATTTGTTTGTTGAACTTCTTTGTTTTCTTGCTAGGAATTGTAATGGATTTTGAGGTCACGTGAAAAATATTTTTTCGTTTAAGTATATAGCTTCTTCCAACAACACAGATTTGGCAAGTGTATCGAATTGTACAGATCCCACAAGAATTTGTCTTCCTCGAGGGCAGTGCATTTACAGTGGCTTACAAAATGGCTGTCATGTTCGTAAATGACGCGAACCATTACTCCATTTGCGAATGTAACCAGAGGCCGGTAACATAAACTGTATGGGTGGATAAAATGACATATTATCACTACACAAGTTTCTATTTCAAATTTTGATGACCTACTTGCGGGCCTGGTAACCAAATTGATAGAAAGCCATGTTCTTTGTCAAATTTTGTTCGGTTTCCTTTGGACGTAGCTGCAGACTCCACATATTTGGCATCACCGCTGAACATTCAAGACCATTTTCTGGGCTTTCATACCTCCACCGCTATGAGGAAAGATATATTTTGATGCCATCTGGAACATTTGATACACTTACAAGATCTGTGTTGGTGCATTCTATAGCATTTTATGGACTTTCCACACTTGTCCTGCCCGAAGAAGTTATGTATATCAACAGATTTTCATTTTGCAGTTGGGTTGGACATTTCTTCCAATTTACTGTAATAAAGAAAATAATTTCAACATACAAATCTTTAGGAAGGCTTTTCAACCAAGCATATGATCGAATACAGGGAGAATACCAGTCACTACATACTTGAGTTTTTTTCCCCTGCCATAGCTATTGTGACATAAAATGACTTCGTCCACTTTGAAATCGCCCTAAATCGCATTTCTAAGTTGTCTTGGATGTCAATGGTCAGGAACATTGCAAGGAAAGCACCTTAAACGCCAACTTTTCGACGACAGAGGGAAATTAATACTTGACAAAGAATGGAATGTTAAATAACCAACCATTGCAAGTAGGCCATATGTGGAAGAGACAAGGTATTCAAAAAACTGGGATAGATGTAGTTGACAACACCGATTAAGTACAAAACCCAAAATTGATATTCAACTCGTTTTTTACGAATAAAGAGTTTGAACGTGAAGAAAACCGTGAAGAAGCTTCATCAATGTACATATTTTTTATTGGTCGGCGGCAGGACAAATCCCTATCGTTGTGGAAAATAGCCTCAACTGTATTTTGTAACCCATCTTATTTGAATATAGAAAAAATTCATTTTATTTTTTAATAGTATTTTCCAATTTCTGGTATTTGTTTTAATTTTATTTTGTACCTTCTTCCCTTGTGTCGTTAAACATGGATGACAAGATTTTCTTTCTGTTGCCCACTACTTCAATCTAAATGAAGCTTACTTTGTTCTTTCTTTACATTTTGAATTTAAGAATAAGTTTTCATAAGCCATACTTATGTGGCATTGGCCCTGTATTTAAAGAAAGAAATTTGAGGACCCGCCCTGCTTTCATTCTTCGGGTTCCATAAATAGAATAAATTAATGAGTTACAACAAGGCGGCTCAAGTGTTGACGCAATGTTCCTGTTCAATATGTTGGATATGTTGCAACTTATTCTATTTGATAATATTCATGCATATATAGTAATATCAGTACTATTGGAATAAATACAAAAAAAATCCTCTTCAACAAAGCTTAGGCAATTATGTTTGGGTTTGTCGTATCAAACAACTATGTTCCCTGTTCCGTCATATACATCTTGCAGCCAAAGAAATTTCGTAGTCTACAATTTATGCTTTCACTTCTCGTAACTGACCAGGCATTCGAAAAGCTTGGCATTAATAAAGGAACGACTAAAGCTATCCTAATTACTTAAGTCACGCCAAATTTTGATTGCATTTAATTTAGTTTAGATATTGATGTTTATGGAGAACTGGAGTTTTCTCATGTGATTGCAAGGAATACAAGATGAATAGATGATAAGGAATTTATCTCGTTGAGATGACAATGCAAATTCATGTTTCTTGTTGCGCTATGTACATCTTGCAGTCAAAATTTTCGTGGTTTCAATGAAATTTGCGAACCAAAGAGGATTTTGCAAATTGGGAGTTCATTTGCATTTGAAACAAAAAAAAATCATTAATATATATTAGTATGAATACTATTCAGATAAATATGAAAACTTTCTCCATGAATACATACTAGTATGAATACTATTGAAATAGATATCAAACCTTTCTGTTGGAAAATACTTAGCCAGTTATCTGGCCACTAGGCCCCAGGTTCATGGTACCCTGCACCTATGTCCCATGTTCTATCATATACATCTTGCAACCAAAGAATTTCAGTGATGTGCAGTTTATGTTTTTACTAGTGAGAACCTAGCAAGGGTTCGAATGCATTGCCATTAATAAACGAAAAAAAAAGGTTTTTTCGACTGTCAGATACTTACCCCTTTTCCCCTTTTGCTTTTCCCGTCCATTATGGATTTCTGCTTTTATACTTAGTCTTCATTCTATTATGGGCAGTTGCAGGGTTCGTCGGCTGACATATCTTCATCTCCATCTGTATCTTCACATGACGAATCTGACTGATAGTTGTTCCTTTCCATACCTAGGCAATTTTATGGTTGCAGTTGCCAGGTCAGTGCATACGAACTGGTCTTTTCTTCTTCCCGCTCATTATCAATTTCTAGATATATACTTAGTATCCTTTCTATGGTATCTGGTTCCACAGTTGACGAACTGACATGTCTTCATCTCCATCTATATCCTCGTTGTTCCTTTCCATACTTAGCCAATTTTATGGACGTCGTTGCAGGGTCACATTCCACCATGGGTTCCTCATATACATTAACTTCGTTCAAAGTATTTGTTGCTTCCTTCCATCCCCAGTAACTTCGTGTCCTTATTGATATACATCAACAATCCTCTTACTAGTGACAAGTGGACACAGTGGTATGAAAGATACTTCTGTGATCTGCAATTTATTCCTTAACTAGTGAGAACTCAGCAGGGGTTTGAAAGAATTTGCATTAATAATCAAACACTAGATGTTCTTCTGTGAGATACTTAGTTCTTTTTCCCTTCTCTTATTCCCGTGTGTTATCGCTTTCTAGTTATACACTTAGTTGCATTTCTATGATCGCGGGTTCTAATGTTGGCGTGTTGACATATCTTCATCTCCATCTATATCCTCGCATGGAGAATTGGACCATCCACTGTTCCTCTTCATACTTAGTGAATTTTATGCCCGCAGTTGCTGAGTTGGCACAATTGAACTCTGCTTCTTTTTGTTCCGCGATATACATCTACCAATCAAAATTTCCATGATCTACAATTCCACTGTGAACTCCTCTGTCCTTTTTCCATTTTTTTCTTCCCGTGTATTATGGGACTATAAAGTATGCACATGATATTTTATAGAGCATGTATGACTTCCTCATTCCATACCTAGCGACATTTTGGATCACGCGTTCTCGGGCAGGCGGGCTCAAAATTGGGCCTCCATTGTTCCATGCCCTACAAATAGCACCCAAAATTCCGCGATATACAAATTGACAAGAGGAACTGTGGACTGGCTGACTCAACATTGCACTTATATTGTTCTGTTTCCTCTAAACAATGCTCCCAATTCCGTGATATACAAATTGACACACGGAATACAGGGCTGGCAGAGTGGAGATTCCCATTGTTTACGGATGCTAATCCCTATGAAGTATCTAACAATATCTAAAAAAATATTTTCAATACTAAATTAGCTCTTAGTAGTGACAACTGGACACAGGTACGAAACAGTTGGCATCGCACCCTCTACAATATACAAATTTACTACATGATTCTGCCATCGTCCGCTCTTCCATGTTACAGATTATGCATTCAAATGTTCAGAGCGATACAATTTGAACGTCGAGGCCTCGCGTCTTCTGCATACACCTTGTCAACCTATTTTGGATCCTTGTGTTGTCGGGTTCATGAAATGTGCAACTCCAGCGTTGGAGGGTTGACATATCTTTATCTCCATCTATATAATCACACAATGAATCTGACCGACTATTGTTGCTTTCCATACTTGGCCAATTTTATGGCCACGGTTGCTGGGTTGGGGCCAATTTCATCTCCATCTATATCCTCGCATGGCGAATTGAACCGCCCGCTGTGACTTTTCATACTTAATGAATTTTATACCCACGGTTTTCGGGTTGGCACAATTGACCTCTGTTACTTTTTGTTCTATTATATACATCTTCCACTCAAAATTTCCATGATCTACAATTCCATTGCGAACTACTCCGTCCTTTTTCCCTTTTTTTCTTCCCGTGTATTATGGGACTATAAAGTATGGACATGATATTTTATACAGCATGTACAGATTCCGCATTCGATACCAAGCGACATTTTGGATCGCGGGTTCTCGGACGGGTGGGCTCAAAATTGGGCTTGCATTGTTATGTGCCCTACAAATAGCACCCAAAATTCCGCGATATACAAATTAACAAGCGGACCTACGGACTGGCTGACTCAACATTGCACTTCTATTGTTCTGTGTCATCTAAACAGTGCTTCCAGTTTCGTGATATACAAATTGACACATGGAATGCAGGGTTGGCAGGGTGGAGATTTCCATTGTTTGTGGATGCTAATCCCTATGAAGTATCTAACAGTATCTAAAAAATTATTTTCAATACTAAATTATCTCTTAGTAGTGACAACTGGACACAGAGGTATGAAACATCTGGCATCACACTGTCCACAATATACAAATTGACTACTGGATTCCGACATCGTCCACTCTTTAGTGTTACAGATTATGCATTCAAATGTTCGGAGCGATACAATTTGAACGTCGGCAACTTGCGTCTTCTACATACACGTTTTTAGCCTGTTTTGGATCCTCCTGTTGTCGAGTTCACGAAATGTGAAACTCTTAGATACTGTTTCGGTTGGCATCAAGCTTCGTTGTACCACGGTTCGCAAATGTTTCAAAGTATCTTTCGTTGCCTCAGTTGGCATTTGGCCTATTATCACACAGTTTGTAGCTAGGAGCAAAGGCTATAAAGTAGAAGGCCAAACTGGCATAACATGAACCTACCCCACCCAATGTCACCACAATGGGGAGGTCCTTTCTGTTTAGGGAGGCTAGGCCCAAGGGAGACGTCCCTGGCAATCTGGGGTTTGAAAGGGAAAGGCTCAAAGGACTAAGACTATTTTCCTCTTTTCACAGATTACCGCCCAAAGAGATAGTGAAATAAAGAATAACCACGAAGAAGGCACCTGCTTGCGAGACAAGACAACAATAAAAACTGGTACATGTAGTAATGGTTAATAATTCATAAATCAGTGACTATCTAAATTCAATATATGAGAAAATACAACAGTAAATATTGACGAAGTCAATGTTTGCAATAATAAAAATGGCAATATGATGTTACTTATCAATAAATATTGGAACAATATAGCATCCGATGAATATAATCACTCCTTGAATCAAATCAATGCATTAAATATCATTTAGTTGCTCACATATAATAGATTGTTGCGTCAAGATGAAATATCCTAGGGGTGACGTCAACTTTTTAGGGTTAGTTGTTAGTTAGGGTTTGAAAATTTAAAGTTTTAAAGGTAGTTTTGTACACTAAAGCTTCAACGTTGGAGATCAAATCAGTGCCTTAGGGTAAATGGAGTCAAAGATAAGGGCACAAGGTCTCGGAAGGATGATAACTCAGAGACTAGAAGGTAGGGTTATATGGTGCTGCAAAGGCAGGGCTCTAGAATCAAAACCCTAGGGGAAAGAGGCTCACTTTGGTGTTGCTTAAGAAAGGCCTCGTGCTCTTTCCTCCTTCTCTAAATTAACTTGGCAAAACGGCTAGCTTAAAGCATAAATCTAAGGGATAAAGTGTTGCAATAACAAGGCTTTCAAACCCTAGAAGGTGAAAACCCTAGGTGTAGGCAATCTAGGCCTATGACGTCTCCTCTTTTCAACTTATAGACTTCAACGCTAGCTCAGAAGAAAGAAGACAAGTGTAGCAACGACTAGGCTCTATCTCTTTTCTTCAATGGCTGAAAATTATTTCTCAACAAGGGGACATGTAACAATAACCTACTTGTGTGCTTGTTACCTAGGGTTTTAAATCAGCAATACAATAAGAAAATGCAAGAAATTATACCTACAACCATTCATTTAAGAAGTTTTGCAAGAAAATTCACTTACATGTCATGAAGAAAAGCACAAGCAAACCCTAGTTGTAAACCTTCCTTGAGAGAAATACCATAAATGCCAAAAATATCCTTCCAATAGCAAGTGCGCCTCCGTTAGACAACAAATCTACCCTAGTAGGGCACAAAAATCAGATCTCACAAGAGAGTGAGTTGTGTTGTGTCTAAAATGAGGGAAAACATCCTCAATTTATATCATCTAATGACATTTAATTTAAAAATTAGGTCATTAAAACAGCCGACAAGGCTGACTACTAAAATCATACTGTTTTTACATTTAACTGCTAAATAAAAGCCTAAATGAGAAATAAGCAGGATGTCTAGCCCCTCTGAGGGAGACGTTGGCCCTTTTTAGGGAAAACCTCAGCACTAGAAGACAAACGTTGGCCCTCATAGGGCCTCCAAGCTCTGCCACACGTGCCAAAATGCTCTGTCAAGGTACCACTCACTAGAGGTGATGTCATGGCTCCTGAATGACGTCCTAGGGCATCAGAAAGCATACGTTCCACATGTAGTGGGTCAATCCCCTTGGGTTGGGCTCAACCAAGGCGTCCTGGATGAAAACGTCCTCCTCCCTCTCGTGTGAAAAGGATCGATCAATCATCATCCTGTCTCTGCTCCTGATGAGGTCCCAGTAACCATCTGATGGGCTCTTCAGCCCCATGGAGGTCCGAACTGATCATCTCCCCATGTGTACCAGTCCACCTGGTACCTGTCCATCGGGTATGGTCCTGCACATAAAAAACTTCGCCCTCCATGGGCTCATTAGTCCTCGGGATCATAGCAATGTCAATCATATTTCATCTTT